>CAKAKR010063139.1:0-61131 GCA_916700685.1 Adelosebastes latens
TAATGTCAAATGTGGCATAGTTAAAGGGGCATTGTGTACCACTGCTGAATTGCACTAAATGAGTATAGTACTGTCTAAACCAGTTAATTACCGTGAGAAAAGAAGTATTTTAAGTACTAAAGATGTTTATTAAATATAAAAATGAATGAAAATGGATGTTCATCACAGAGAGAGTAACTGACTATAGTGACTGTGTGTTTTATTGAGACTGTGAAAATACTGAAGTAAGAAATGGACTTTAATGAAGAGAATTGAAATGCAGTTAACAGAAATATGTTGTGTTTAGGGCTACATGTGTTGAGTTGAGTGTAATAAAACAACCACAGAAGCAATCTGGCGGGAAACGAGACGCACCGTGTCCTCATTGCTACTCTTCTACCTGCTTAATACAGGTTACATTTCTGTTACGGTGACACCCATCCCTGGGACCCGTAACACTAGTTTATACAGGGCAGGCACAACAGACTAACATTCACACGTGAAGGCTCACGCTCTTTGACCGTCTGCTTTAATTCTGTATTGTTTATGATGGAGTGTGGTCGTATATGCAGTGATAAACACTCTTATAGCATTAGATATGACTTTGTCAATGTGTGAATCTGCAGTGGGAGGCTGTCTGAACGCTGTGGGGGAACGGACTCTCCGTCCAGTCTGCTTTTGTTTCACTCCGCTGATCGACACATTCGGGTGATGCCGTCGTAATTAAATATTTCAAGTGTCCACATATAAACTCGACTTCAGTTGAACAGTGTCGGCGTACAGTTTGACACAAATCGTCGTCAGTTTAGCTCGACTATCATGAGCTACTGGGCGCTACAGCGCTGCTAACATTCCTGGTGCGCTGCCAAAACTTTCCGGGTAAAACTCACGCTCCAGAGTTTCTGTTCCGTGCGTGCAAGTATTAGACATAAACAGCCGAAAGGATGTCGCGGACCGAACCGAAAGTCCTGAACCGAACGGTTCAGGACGTTTAGGAAATTATTATACATATATATAATGTGAAATTTGAGAATATTGAATGAAATCCTGAATATATTGAATTAACCCTGAGGATATTGAAAGAAATCCTGAGAATATTGAATGAAATCCTGAATATATGGAATGAAATGTGAGAATATGGAATGAAATCCTGAATATATGGAATGAAATGTGAGGATATTGAATGAAATCCTGAATATATGGAATGAAATGTGAGGATATGGAATGAAATCCTGAATATATGGAATGAAATGTGAGAATATTGAATGAAATCCTGAATATATGGAATGAAATGTGAGAATATTGAATGAAATCCTGAATATATGGAATGAAATGTGAGGATATGGAATGAAATCCTGAATATATGGAATGAAATGTGAGAATATGGAATGAAATCCTGAATATATGGAATGAAATGTGAGAATATGGAATGAAACCCTGAATATATGGAATGAAATGTGAGAATATGGAATGAAATCCTGAATATATGGAATAAAACTCTGAGAATTGGATTGTGGCTGCATCTGCTACCGCGTCCGGTGCATGCTTGACACCAACTGCTACCATCATTAATTAATTCCGTCTGTACGAGGGACTACCAACGCTAACGAGGGATTACCAACACTTAGTGACAAAGTGGCAGCCTGGAGAATGAGACTTCTCGGTCACTGCCAAAGACATCAAGAACTCCCAGCAAGCATGCTGATGCTGCGGGAACCAACGCACGGGCATCGATCACAGGGACGTCCCACACCAACACACATGGACGTACTGAGGAGAGATGGTGGACAGTGCTGACGAGCTAGCCAGATGTGTGGAGGACTGAGACAGCTGGAAGCTCCGCTTGAAAGCCTGTCTGAGGACGACCCAATGATATCAATTCCGATAGTTGTATTATCACTCTTTTACATCCACTACTATTGGTTTTGTGTTATCAGTCCTACTTGTATTAGTTATTACAGCTGCTGGGCTATTATTGTGGCTGCTTCCCTCTCTCTCTCTCTCTCTCTCTCTCTCTCTCTCTCTCTCTCTCCAGCCGGTCTCGGCAGATGGCCCACCACCCAGAGCCCGGTTCTGTTCCAGGTTTCTTCCCACTAAACGGGGAGTTTTTCCTGGCCACAGCGCGCTTGGTGGATCCTGTTGGGTCTCCAAACTATGGTGTACGGTCTAAGACCTGCTCTATATATAAAGCGTCTTGAGATAACTTCTGTTGTGATTTGACGCTATACAAAAATAAATTGAATTAAATTGAATTGAATTGAATTGAATTGAATTGAATAGAATATGGAATGAAATCTGACATCATCAAGGCGCTGCTGCCATCTTGTATTTTTAGGTCATTATCCGTACAGATCTTGGTGCTGCTAGACTTGAGTGTCACTATGAGCGAGTTAGCACGAAATCTCGTATCAGCAATCCTCAGTAATGAAGAGAGAGACGAGTGGTCAGGGACCGTCTACAAAGTGCATTGAATATTTTTCCCATTATAAATTCACCAAAATTATGCCAAAGCACATTTGTCCAAAATAAGCGTTGTAGTATAACCAGGAAGAGACAGTTGAAGATGTGTGAAGTGATTTTTGTATCACTATACTGTATAATAGTGAAGTTATTGAATATTTTTGTAGCAACTCTTTTCAGCGTTGCACTTTGTAGACGGTCCCTGACCACTCGTCTTACAGCCGGCTGCACATAGAGACTAATGTAATGTGTCCAGCTCAAAGGACGGCTTGTTGTGATTTAAATGAGCTTGTAGCTCGTTGTCTACCTCACTACGGTTAGAAAGAGCCCTCGTTGGAGTTTTAACAACATTTTGTTTAGGAGTTACAGTTCAAATCTGTATACATTCAGGATTTCATTCCATATATTCAGGATTTCATTCCATATTCTCAGTTTCATTCAATATATTCAGGATTTCATTCCATATTCTCAGTTTCATTCAATATATTCAGGATTTCATTCCATATTCTCACATTTCATTCCATATTCTCACATTTCATTCTATATTTTCACATTTCATTCAATATTCTCAGCATTCATTCAATATATTCAGTATTTCATTCAACATCTCAGATTTCACATTATATATATAATAATTTCCTAAATGGCATGCCATAATATATATATATATATATATATATATATATATAAAAATGAATAAATGAACAAGTTATTTTTAGGTTGTATCAGGCTCAGTTTTAAAGCTAGATATATTATATGTGAAACTAGACATATGAAACTAGAAAAACCTTCAAAGGAATCCATTGGTACCAACTGTGTCACACTAACTTGTCACGAAGGAGGCTAAATAACGCTCCAAACTTAATCAAATTTTGGTGATGGAAAACTGTCCTGGCCATTTGCAAAAGGTTCCCTTGACCTCTGACCTCCAGATCAGTGAATGTAAATGGGTTCTATGGGTACCCACGAGTCTCCCCTTTACAGACATGCCCATTTTGTGCAGTTTTGGGCAAGTCATAGTCAAGTCAGCACACTGACACACTGATAGCTGTTGTTGCCTGTTGGGCTGCAGTTTGCAATGTTATGAACAATATCTGTCATTGTTTTGTGTTATTAATTGATTTCCAATAATAAATATATACATACATTTGCATAAAGCAGCATATTTGCCCACTCCCATTTGGATAAGAGTATTAAATACTTGACAAATCTCCCTTTAAGGTACATTTTGAACAGATGAAAAATGTGTAATGAATTTGCGATTAATCGCAATTAAATATTTAAATCCCTACAAAAAACAAATACATCCCTAGTGTCTTTTTCAAGGTTGACAAGGTCGGGAGGAATCTGATTAATAAACAAACATTTCAGCTTTAAAGCAAGTATGGCTTAAATGTGTGTATCTTTGATTTAACTCAAATTCTTGCTAGTCATTGTAGCTGTAATTCCATCATTTTCACATGTTTAATCTTGAAAAAAAAAAAAAGTATGAGAGTATATAATACAAATGAAAGAGAAATTAAAGGGAAATTATGGCTTAGCCTGCCACATTTTCCATAAATGTGGCTATTGTGGCTAACACTAACTTTTACATGAATCATTTCATATCTCTGAGTCTGACCAAAAGTGAACAGAGAACGAGGCCGCCTGGTGGCCAGTGCAAAGTTATCATGAGCTATACAATAGAGCTACAATAGTCACATCTATGGGAAATATGGTCGGCTGAAATAAACCGGAATTATCCTTTAAATGAAAAAGCTGAATAAATGAGTGGAGAAATATAACAAATGCATATAAAAATGATGTGTAAGTTACACCTCTTCTTTTCTCTTCTATTTGGTTTGCAGGCAACACGAATAAAGCTGTCATTATGTTTGCAATCATTTCCAATGCAACTTCATTGTCGGCATATGTCAAAGTGGTACCAAATTAATCCTTACAATGATTTATGTCAGGTACCAGCAACAGAATCTCTTTCATGTTCCAGTTTGGTTTTCTTTTTGTTTCCAAATCAGGGAATTTAATTTTGATTTAATCTCATCCCCATGATGAAATCAATCAATCAAAACATATGTTTTGATTTCATATGTCAATTTACATTGGAAATAAGATAGATTTCACGCAAATAAAATGAACAAAAATCATAATGTTTTTCTATTTTCTTTTTCTTTTGACAAAAAACATATCACTGAGTAAAATGTAAGAATTAAAAATAAATAAATAAATAAACAAGATGTACAGTAAATCATTGTCTCTGAAGATTCTTAGAAGCTCTCAAGATCCATATGTCAACCCACCTGAACACATATGGGACATTTTGGACTGACGTGGTGAAGCTGTGCTGGCAGGTCCTAGTAAACCATCACCTTACTCAGACACTTTATGTTGGGATTTCCTTTCATTTGTCGCCTCGCTGTATCCACTCTGAATTCTTGTATATTAACATGCCTGTCAGATCATGCAGTTCAGGACACACAGAGCTATATCACTCTTTTTGTGTCAATAACGGTATTAAAGTGGGGGTAGGCAGTATATTTTTGGCTTCATTGGGCAAAACTTCTATAATAACTTTTCAGCATATTGTAATTCAAGTGTTCTGAGAGAAAACTAGACTTCTGCTTCTCCTCATGGCTCTGTTTACCAGCTCGGCTCTGATTGGTTGTTTTCCTCCGGTCTGTGAAATCTTGCAGATGCCGTTAGGAGCACCGGAGGACACAGAGGTACATGTTTTTTTTTTTTCAGATTACCTGTCTCATGCACTACTGTCAGGACCGTGACCGTTTTATAAAAATAACTTTTTTGAATCATATTTGCTCCATTCTTGTCTACTGCTGCTTTAAGCAAGGTGGTATATTATCTCTCACTAACTTGTATATATGGAAGATTTGTTCTGGCAGTTAGTTGACTGTGAAAAGAGATTGTGTTTTTAATAATCTCATAAATTTGATTTCATGTTTGCAGATGATTTGGTTACATTGTCTCCCTGTAGTGGTGTCTGCAACAGCTGTCGAGTGTATGCTGCCAGTATCCTAGAGTTTAGTGGCAATTCAATGACCACAGCCCATAAAACATGGTATTGGAAAATGCGTTTAACAGTGTTTCTTTGAATATAAATCTAATTTTACATCAAAATTGATATGCAGTAAAATGAAAACCTAGAAAAATTCTAATGGCTTAACTTGGTTTCTCTGTTTGCAAGACCTTGTGGTTCACATGAGAATGCCTGTGAGGGAACATTAACTAGTCTGCCTTTCAGTCACGGAGGACATGCTGAGAAGGCTATGCTGAAATAATTACATTACAAACTGAAATTAGGGGCCATGCTCTCAACAAATTTTACCAAATGACAGTGATTTCCCTTTGCAAGCTACTCTCCTCTGCTGCACAAATAATGGGCTTCCTCTGAGGTGATGTAATCACATCATGCAATGCAAAGCCAACTATCTCAACCCATTTTAATCATCTCCTTCTTGACCGTCTAAGCTTTGTCTGCATGGCTCCAAAGCTCGGAGATGAAATGGGCTGTGACCCATCCTCTGGATAGGTTCACGCCATAAATAATAAGCTCAATATCATTATGCATACCCTGTCCTTTGGTGGCAGTCTTATAGGTGAGGCACTTTACAGTGCCAGCATAGATTTGAACTACTGATGGCTTCAGTTAGAGCTGCACCTTAACCGCAAACTGTGTATCAAACTTGACCAATTAGGACCAGTAAGCCACAAACAGTATTGTCATTACATACTCACAATTCTCCAAACTCAGAGATGTCTTGAAATGTGAGTAAAAGGGACATTCTGTGCAGACAAAAGTCCACACTTTGTGTAGCCTAATGGGTTGCAAAGTAATTGAGGAGGGCATAAATCTTTGTAACCGCTTAAGAAAACCACTGTGCCTATTCCTTGTCTTATGCTTAAAGATGCTGAATTCGAAATTCAGAGCATTAATGTGGCAGCACAACATATTCTCACTCCCAACTCTTCAAATACCGCCGCTTGGTCAGTGCCCCTCGGCATCGGAGACTGAAGCACGGGAGAACACAACCATTAGGTAGGGTTAGGAAACAGTCGTGGTTAACTTCACTGACTAGCAACTCACGTGACTCACGGGACCGATGATACCGACGAGTCACGTGACTAACGACTGACGTCACAAAATAAATCGACATTACTTCCACCACCCGTCCCAACCACCCATAGCGGACTCTCACGCTATTAACACTACGTCACTGCTCCGACCGTCGAATAACGTCATGGGTGGGTTTACATTGGAGTTAGTTGAAAGCCCGGTTCATCACATACTGTTGCTAAAGGGTGCCTCCGTGCGTCAGTTTCCAAATCCGAGGGGCACTTACCAAATGGCGGTATTTGACGAGTTGGGAGTGAGACCCGGTTGAGAAGCAAACAACTATTTGCTATGTAAAGATATAGTGGAGTAATGTCTACATGAGTAGAGGATGAAGTCACTCTCCCTCTGTGTGTACTATAATTGGAGCTTCTTTATGCTTTGTTTACATCGCCGGGCCGGCTGTGTGTGCCCGACCCATGGCATCGTTGCAGACAAGTAGCATCCAGTGTACGCACTATAGGTGTTTTCATCAGGCTGGGGGACAATTGTTTCCCAAAATCCACCAAAGTATGGTCTAGTTTATTTGAAAACTGTATAATAACACTAATAAACACAAAACACAAGGAATGCAATGGTGTTATATAATTATTGATCGTCAAATACCTTTTAACACAAGGTATTTTTCAGTGTGCACAAGCACAGGTTGCCGGCTTCATCATTCATAATTTTCTTTGAAAATGAATTAATGTCACATACATTTTATTTCTTTTATAGAAGTGTTCTAGAGGATTTCCCACTGAGTCAACATTAATCATAAGGGTAACTTGACATGAAAATTTAAACTTTTTAAGAGATTGAATGACAGATACAAGGGTCCACATTGCTTGAGCCCTTGACCAAAGTAAGACCTACTTTACAGCTGAATTAATTGATTTTCTCATCCATTGTGGGCAGCAGAACAAGCTGAAAAGACAACATTGGCATATTTTCAACTATATAAAGTTGCTGACGTTCTCTGTCTGCCTCTGGAAACAAGGCTGGTAAGAGCGGAGTGAGCCCGAAAAGACAATGAGATAAAAGATGCTAAAAGTGCTTCATAGCAACACAGTAACATGGCAGTTCGTTATATGCTCACAAAATGTAATCTACCCTCAGCACGACTTTCAACAACGTATTTTTCCTACGAATGCCCAGTAACATGTGCCTCACGTGTCAATTTCCTGATATTGCTGACATTGGGCGTGTACACCCTGGACAGGTCTCCAGACTATCACAGGGCTGACACATAGAGACAGACAACCATTCACACTCACAGTGAACCTAACCTGCATGTCTTTGGACTGTGGGAGGACGCCGGAGAACCTGGAGAAAACCCACACTAACACGGGGAGAATATGCTAACTGTGGGCCCAAGGCCAAATAATATAGACATTGATTAGTGCAGTTGTAAACCCATTTAAAAAAACTACCTAAAAACCTTCATTAAAACAAATAACATTTTATAGATAGTAAGAGGTATTTATAAATATTCAGTTGTCAAAATGACTTAATGGTAACCTTAATAAATTGTGTAGATTCTGTAGACATTGAATGATGAACCTCAGTCAAAGTAGACAAATAGTGTTTGGTAGAGATATTTCAATGCATCTAGAAGCTGTCAGGTTTCCCTGTTTGATCAATACTTCTCTGTTGTGTTACTTTATGACAGAGGTACTGCAGACAAAGCAGATCAATCAAACATACTTCTATCTCCAGCCTTGCAGGTGACCTTACTGAAAAATCTCATATTGCATGGAGAGCACTCCTATGCAGGGCTTGTCGTACACCAATAACAGCGTTCTCAAGAGGGTGCCAGTGGTCAGGAAGAAACATGGCATGGTTCAGTAGTGTAGACTTTGCCTGTGAGGACTATCTTTTATTAAATCAAACAAGACATCCAATAGTTGGATCTGACGCAGCTCCACAGAGTAATCCCCTGTAAGCTACAAATAATAAGTGCTGCTCCCTGCTGCTTGAATCAGGGTACAGTTCACAGCAGCGGGAGGCAGAAAACAAATAAACACATCTTCAAGAGATGAGACGGTTTGGGGCAATAACAGACACGATGTAAACAGAGACCAGATGACACAAATATTTTGTAAATAATTTATCTGTGCATCATCTTTAATTTATTACTTAGTTATTACTTAGAGTTGCAAAAATACATGAGTGTTTCTGCAAATACAGTCATTTTTTACTCTGCCAAAAAAAAAAAAACAGCCTCCATGACTTTTAACCGTCAGAGTATGTGATACATATAAACAGGCACACATAATTACATATAGTGGTAAAGAGTTTAATCTGTAACATGTTTATTTTTTATGGTTTTCATCACCTGTTCTTACTAAATGTCTTTACCGCAACATTACAATAATGTTCATTTTATATATTTTCATATGATATTTTTAAGGCATTTCAATTATTTTTCCTCAAGCTTTGTGCATCAATGTAAATATTAATATGAAAACATTTCCTAAACATAGGGGATTTTATGATTTTTTCTTCACCATGGAACATTTACGTACACAGATGTTACAAAATATAAAATATGTTGTTTTTTTATGACAGATATTGCAATTCTAATGTCTATTGTCTTTACCGCAACACATAAAGCTGTTGTAAGGACGTTTAGGAAATTACATTTTTGCTAATATTGCAGATAAATGGCAGCTAGCGAGGTCTGCTACGTTAGCTTTGACTCTTAGCATCTAACATACATAAATTCAACAGTAATATTAAGTTATTTTATAAATGTAGTTCAAAATGCTTCTAAGCTGTATGGTAAGGACACACAATACACACTTGAGAAGAAAAGGTGACCTTAACCTTGTTTGTCTTGATCTAGTCGGGTCGCCTATATGGGCGGCCCAACCTGTCATCCATGTGCTCACCTGCTAACTTCTGTTTCCATGGAAACTAGATTTGGATTTGGACTAGACTTGTTTGGATTTTAATAAAACTTTACTTTGGTATTTGTTCAGTGTCGCGGTAAGGACTCATTTTGATGAAAAAAATCGTATAAATAATTTGTAAACAAAGGTGTAAAGTAATATGTATATGAAACAATTCAATTTGAAATATTGTCATATTATAATTGAATTAGCTCATTTTACGTATCTCAACATTGAAACCACAGTAGTGGGACATGAAGGAAAGTGGTGTTTGGAACAATAAAATGCTTCATACATTTTATTAAATCACATTATTTAGTAATTGTTTTATGTCAAGATGGGTAATAACACTGTGTATGTATTCATGTATTCATCAAGCATTGCACTGCAAATTTTAACATAAATCCAAAATTTCATTGACTTAAAAATGCCCGTAGTTGCAGAAACACCAACATGCGTAATCAATCGCTAGGAGTCATGTATGTCTGAGGCTGCATCCTCTTCTCTGTTTGGATGTTTCTTGTATTTGCTCCTGATGTATCCTGGTGGGACTTTATATATGCGCGCTGTCAATACTCTGCTAGATCCCTCTTTTGCTACCTGTCTCAGGCTTCAACAACATGACTAACGAAGTAAATAAATAAATCTCTCCTCCTCTTTCAAATTCCTTCTGTCCCCTCTCCCCCTGTCCTTTCAACTAGATGAAAAGCTGCTCCGCTGCTGTGAGATCTATTTTGAGGTTACACTTCCTTAACGCATCTGCCAAGCCTCATCAAGAAGCATTAGCGAGGCATAGCAGCGCTAGAGAGGAGGAAAGAAAAATGCTCTCATCATCAATGCAGCGTAGGCAATGTACCCTCACTTGTAGGATAAACCGTGTTCAAGCATGAATATGGCTGCCATAACTAACCCAATCCAGACAGAAACGGCGATGGGGGGAAGCATCCAACTCATAATGTATGTTAGACTTATTCCTTCATTCAAAACCTTGAAGGAAATCTTTGATCATTTTAATGCAACAATAATCAGCTAGTCAGATACAGGATCTGATGCACATTCTAAATACTATTAATGATATGTACATAATACTACTAAAACAGATGCATTCAAAGCAGCAGTGGGTAGAAATAGAGCAAATATGATTTAAAAAAGTTAGTTTTATAAAACGGTCACTATATCCTGACAGTAGTGCATGAGACAGGTCATCTGAAAAAAATCATGTTCCTCCGGTGTCCTCCGGTGCTCCTAATGGCGTTTCCAAGATTGCACAGACCGGAGGAAAACAACCAATCAGAGCTGATCTGGAGCCTTGCCGTCTCTGAGCAGCTGTCAATCACTCACCAACTCTGATCAAACAGTCAAACTAGGCAGCGCTGATCAAATAGGCATTACAGTAACAGAATATTGATTCATATTTGATCAGCACTGCATAGTTTGACTGTTTGATCAGAGTTTGTGAGTGATTGACAGCTGTCTCCGTTGAATGAACAGCCAATAGGAATGCTCTCTCTCTGAAATGACCTGTGATTGGTCAAAATCTCCCATGACAGGCTAGGTGTTCTAAATCCTGAAAACAGAGCCATGAGGAGGAGCAGAAGTCTAGTTTCAGAAAACTTGAATTTCAATATGCTGAAAGGTTATTATGCAGATTTTGCCCAATGATGCAACAAACATTCTGCCTACTGCAGCTTTAAAAGTTATGTGGAGAAATAATGAGTATAACAAGTGAGAAAGTCCTCTTAGAGTGGGTGGGATGTGAGGTGAACTGGTCAAACACAGAACTCTCACCCAGGACTCCGTGAAGAGCATAACGCGTTAACGCAAATTCACTAATGAAATAAACGCCACTAATTTGTTACTTTAACATAACTTGCGATTTTTAGGGTGCTAGAATGATGATACTGGTATCATGTGAAACTAAGAAACGTGAGGAATCCATCAGCACCAACCAGGTCATAATAGCTTGTCGAGAAGGAGGTTAAACAATGCTCCAAACGTATGCTAAATTTTGGCGAGAAAAAACTGTCATGTCCATTTTCAAAGGAGTCCCTTGACCTCTGACCTCCAGATATGTGAATGTAAATGGGTTCTATGGGTACCCACGAGTCTCCCCTTTACAGACATGCCCACTTCATGATAATCACAGGCAGTTTGGGCCAAGTCATAGTCAAGTCAGCACACTGACACACTGACAGCTGTTGTTGCCTGTTGGGCTGCAGTTTACCATGTTATGATTTGAGCATATTGTTTTATGCTAAATGCAGTACCTGTTAGGGTTTCTGGACAATATCTGTCATTGTTTTGTGTTGTTCATTGATATTCAATAGTAGATATATACATACATTTGAATAAAGCAGCATATTTGTCCACTCCCATGTTGAAAAGAGGATTAAATACTTGACAAATCTCCCTTTAAGGTACATTTTGAACAGATAAAAAATGTGTGATTATTTTGCAATTAATCGCGATTAATCATGAACAATCATGCAATTCAATATTTTAATCGATGCACAGCCCTAATTTTATAATTTCTCATGTTGCTACACTAAAGGACTTCAGTCTCCAACCTCCATGATCCTCTTCAAGTCTTTAATCACTAAAAAGGAAAAACAAACAGACTGAAATTAGTGGGATACGGTACAGGACCGGAGTAAGGAGAACAAAATAATGACTTTAATTGTGCAATATTTGACTTTTGGCTTTACCTTCTCTGCACGTGGGATGTGACTGATCCCTTTGTTTGTATTTGCATACAGATTTAGAATTTTTGAGCAAATTATATTCCAGATGAAAGCGGCACATTTTCATTTCAGATAGGTTTGTCCCTGTGAGGAGGATGACGTGAGAAGCACACCAGGCCCGTCAAGTATTAACATCAAAGAGCCGTTGAAAATGTGAAGTTGATTGAAACTGTGGCTTTTGCCAAAGCTTTTCTGCCTTTTTTTTTGTTCCTGCTAATTAGCTGCCTGGCTTTTCCTGCATTATCACATTGATTCACATTTCTTAGCAACTTGAGAATATGATGCAACATACCATACAGATACTTCTTTTCTTTTTTTACATTTTCTCCGTCAGTCAGCTTGTGCAAACACTTTTAACTGAAAAGCAACTGCAAATTAATTATTTTCATCTTTTTAAAACAGTGAAATATCCATTCTCCCCATTCATCATTCTCTCAATATGTCTCTGTCTGTTACTCACACACCCCAACACAGGTGGGATCAGCGCCTGAGGTCGGCGGCTGTGCGGAAGACGAGAGTTGAAACGCTGCTCATGGGGCCAGCGGTTGGCTTCCAGTATGAGATGCAGCAGGCCTGCAGTTTGTTGGCTCATGCCCACTCCACACTCTCCCAGTGGCACTGAGGATTAACCCAAGCCCTTCTGCTCTGCAATCGCTTCTCCCCAGCCAAGCTGCTCTCCGGCAAGTAGGCAAACAAAAGCAGGCTGAGGACAAAAAGAGCTTACCAATTTCACTCAAATATTTGTTCATATTCAAGGCTTTGTGTGAAGATCATTTGACTTTCTGTTAAAAACTTTAAGAATATTCATTAATAGCATTTTTTTGACTGGACTGTGAATAACTTTGTGAATTTAACCTTGTCGAGTTCCATTTAGAATAAATATCTCTCACAGAGTGTTCTGGAACAGCGTGACATGTAGTTTCATTTCACTACATGTTTTGTTCATGGTGACCTTGCAATGATCCTGGTCCTTGTTCTTCAGTCTCTCATAAATGGGCTACTGAACCCCTCCCCGTACTGAACCCCTCCCCCATCAGCCATTTCCCAATCGTAGCTCAGCGATCAAAACAAAACACAAAGCAAAACTGGAATGGATTAACTGTGTTTATCTGCTCCGACATAAGATTCAGTCATTAGTATACCTGGCTAAATACTGACAGTAGAGTAACCTAACATAGTGTTTCATCAACGCAGTCTCACTCCCAACGTGTCAAGTACGAAGTTTGCTCCGCTGGTAGGCGGTGCTTGGTAGTTCCTCAACTGATCTCAACATGGCGGTCGGGTCACAAACTTTCTCATTTTACAGCTAAACAGTACACTACAAGATGTTTCTGACAACATTTTACGTGCAGAATATGTATTACAGTAGCAGAATATTGAAATTATATTTGATCAGCGCTGCCTAGTTTGATCGGAGTGGTTGTTTTCCTCCGGTCTGTGAAATCTTGCAGATACCATTAGGAGCACCGGAGGACACAGAGGCACATGAGTTTTTTCAGATTACCTGTCTCATGCATTACTGTTTTATAAAAATAACTTGTTTTAATCATATTTGCTCCATTTCTACCCACTGCTGCTTTGAATGCAGCCGTTTTAGTAGTATTATCTACATATCATTAATAGTATTTAGAATGTGCATCAGATCCTATCATATCATATCATATTTGCTCCAATCTCTCCTACTGCTGCTTTAAGTTGAGCCACTCATTGTATCTACCACAACAGTGCACCTTCCCATTATTAACCACTCACCTTGGTGTCTCCCTGCATGACAGATCCCTCTCTGCTCCTCATTGCCAAAAGAGAATAAAGTTTTGACTTCAGCGAGTTCATGTATCAGCGACGCCACGAGGCAGAATGCTGATGCGTCGCCCTGCAACTCAATTAAAGCAAAATCGCCTTCAAACTTGAGCTGAGGAATCAATTTCTGACTCGGCCCGGTTTTAAATGGGCAGCGATGGATTCTGCAGTGTCAGTGGGTGCGGCGTCGTTACTCACAACACCTGAGGGAAGTGACAGCGGATGTAATGAGATTCTCAATACCCTGTCTCTCATGCACATCAGCAGCACTAAATAGCATGAAGGGAGCTGGGGATTATGTTTATAAATGTTCTTCGCATGGCAGCCTGTGGAAGATGAGTCCTTTAAATAGCGCTTGTTCTGTCTCCCAGCTTTCATTTTCTTTTTTTCCCCAACTTATGATTGCGTCATTAAAAACATGCCCATGATTGATGTTTTGTAAGAGCTTTGCTTACAGATTAAATAGAAACATGTATTCAGTTGGTGCTGCTATCCAGTGTAGCTAAAAGTAGCACAAGAGACTACATTTATTTGCTTTGTGGCCGGCTGACAGTCTTGTTGGATGGTAGCATGGTGGAAAGGTCATTGCCAGACTGCACATGGGTTTGACTTTTATCACAGAGGGTTCAAATAGTTTTCTATACACGTTTCTTTATTTTAGAAAATAAGAGTTTGTCATTAATATGTATGAATTAATTTTCGGAATTTATCTGAGCTAAATTAGGTCTTCATCATGAAAGAAAAACTGACACAAGACTTTCATCCAGGAGACTGCTGACCGTGTGCCGTACGTTAAGTTTCACGTGACAATCAGCTTATCGTTCGTGTCCCATGTTCACAACATCAAGTCATATTTTCACTGTAAAAGCATAGTAGTTTTAAGCCCAACCATGTTGTTTTTTTCTCCTATACCTAACTAAGTGGTTGTGTTGCCTAATCCTAAACAAGTGTTTTTGTCTAATTAACAACATTAAGCACGTGTTTACTGCGAGGGAAAAGTGACGGCAGTATGTGACAAGTTGAGATGAGAACATGTTGGCATTTCAACGAAACTCCAAATTCCAGCTCGTAACCTATTTATAGAGCTGTCAAAGCTAAGGCAATAATAACGTGTTAATGCGTTTGTTTTAACGTCACTAATTTCTTTAAGACATTAAGACAATCAATCTTTCAGAGGTTGTAGCGGCTCAATTTTAAAGCTAGAGTGAAGATACTGGTATTATATGAAACTAGAACCTAATGAATCCATCGGTACTAACCATGTCATACTAGCTTGTCGCAAAGGAGGTTAAATAACGCTACAAACTTGCGCTAAATTTTGGTGAGGAAAAAATGGCATGGCCATTTCCAAAGGGGTCCCTTGACCTCTGACCTCCAGATATTTGAATGTAAATGGGTTCTATGGGTACCCACGAGCCCCCCTTTTACAGACACGCCCACTTTTGGATTATCACATGCAGTTTGGGGCAAGTCATAGTCAAGTCAGCACATCTATCATTGTTTTGTTTTGTTAATTTATTTCCAGTAATAGATATATACATACTGTGATGGTCACAGCCAGACATGGTAATATCATTCCAGTTCACACTCTCTCATCTCGTTAGTTTGCTACCTACACAGGTTAATTTAATATGCAGCCAACTACACCTGAACAATTAACATCACATAGTTAACATCACATAGTTGTTTTCATTTGTTTATTTGTGTTTAACCTTACATAGTTTAGATGCACACAGTAACACTGTGAGGTTACACATATTATTATTTGTTATATTAATCATTTGTTTCTTTGTATTGAGTTAGCTGTTGGGGGGGGGGAGCTGTCTTCCTGGTGGAGATAGGGGCGTGGCTGAAGGCTGAGGACTCTTGGATCCTGGAGCCAGCTTGTTGGGCCAAACCATGTGCTGCCATGTCATGGGGGGGATTTGGGTTTAGTTAGTTCTGCTTTGTATTTAGTTGTAGTTAGTGTCCATCTTGGTTACCACCTTGTGTGCTATTTGGTTTGGCTAAGCCCCTATATATATCTGCCCTCATGTGTCATTGTGCAGGTCAGTTTTGTTCAGTCAACACCTTGTTTAGTTGTGAGAATAAGTATAGTTATATTGCTTTAACCTCTTTTGTGGACCTAGGTATTAAATTCTTGGTTTATAATTAGTGATGGCGAGCTGAAGCTTCATGAAGCTTTGAAGCTTTCCACAAATTGGTTCGGAAAAGGGTTCATTTCTCGAGGCTTCATGTGAACACGAAACCACCTGGTGGCCAAAGAGTGTAAAACAGGAAGATATGATCTTAACCACGTGATCTGTGATATACTGTATTTTGAGCCAGTAAAGGCTGTTGGAAATGACTATAAACAATAAAAAACAATCTATTACCATGTAATCCATTTATATCTATATAATATATAATATAATGTTTATGTTCTAGTAAGTATATTATGAGTGTATAACATACATGTATAATAAACTGTAATTGTTTTGTGACTAATGCATCTTATGTGTGTAAACCAATCCTTTGGTCAATAATTGTATTGTAGTGTAGTGTAATATAATATAATAATGGCAGGAGGGGTAATATTAGTGTTCTGTGTTACTTCTGGAAAGTGGCATTGGTTTAACCAGGCAGAGGACAGTGAATGTGATTGTTTAACTTGGGAGAGGGCATTGAATGTGCTTGTGTAACTAGGACAATGATGTACAGTACAGGGGAGACTTTATTCATTTTTATTTAGGAACAGAAGCTTCTCAACCGTGTTCGGGCTGAGGCGATTTCTTTTTTTTGATACAACTTCTCCCGCCTTTGAAAAGACTCTTTCACATGGCACCGATGAGGCTGGGGTGCACAGAAATCCAACAGCAAGTTTGTATAAATTCGGGTAGATGCATTTTTGTCTTTCCCAGTACAAAAGAGGGTCCTCCATTCGTCCGATGTTTGGTTCTGACAGGAACCGCTGGACCTCCACAGTGGCATCTGCTGTCACATTCTGGATTCTCCTGTCATGCATGACACTGTCATCCAAATGACGCCACAGTTTGTTACCTGAGAAGTACACACAGACCATGTTAGTGAGTGTAGTTATAATAAATATTGACCTCAAAACCAAATAAAAACAACCTTGGGCTGCAGGTTGAGCATCCGGTGATGTTGATGGCTGATCTGACTCCGGGGTTTGAGCAGACCTAATAAGGGCTGCACACTCCGATGTTAGCCTTTTTATTGCTTCTGTGGCTTTGGTTGAACTGAAAAATCCTATTACCTTAAACCTTGGGTCCAGTAGTGTTGCTAATGACATGATGCTCATTGATTGAAAGGTGTGTAGCCTCTCTCTCAGCTGCCTTATGAGATGGTCTCCCATTTCCTTAGCCACTGCAGCTGCCGTGTTTGTGACGTCTTCCTGCAGCATCTGTTCCAACATTTTCAGCAGTGGAACTACCTCCAACATGAGAACAGGGAGGCAACTGGAGGTGAACCCAGCCAAGGTAGGTCATTACAAATATTACAAATATACTGTCTCAATTTTACTATGTTGACTTTTGCTAATCATGCAAATAAAAGAAAAGTAACAGACACTTCCTTGCTGGCTCCATCCAAGCAACTATCCAAATCTCAAACTATCCAAACTTGCCTCTATCACAACCACACATTTTGAAGGGATCCCATGGGGTTTATATTGCTGTCAAAACCTCGCGCCAAGATCTGAACCACTTCCTGAACCAGTCACGCGGTACGGCAGGGCAGCGAGGCTTCGGACGTCATCAATGACGTCATCGGTCTAAAACGATACAAGCCTCGATACGCGCATCGCGGAAAACTTCCTGGATTACTCGACACACGCTCCGAAGCCTCGGCACAGCACGTAACATCACTATTTATAATGTTTTGTTATTTTTTGGGTAAATAAAAAGCCCAGTTACTTCAACAACTCCTGTTTCCTTGTTGCCTCACTGCTTGGTCCCTAACATTGGTGGCAGTGGTGGGATCTTCCAGTGAAGGTAACAGGATTTTTTTTTTGGGAAAAAGAAAAGAAAAATGCCTCATGGAGGAAAGAGTGGGAGGAAACCTGCGAGCCAAAGAAATGTCCACGAGAGGCAAAATGGTGAGGAGGAAGAAAATGGAGCTTCTGGAGGGATAGAAGACACTGAGGGTGAAGGTAAGGAGCCAACCTTGTCGGACCTGGTTGCAATTCTTCAGGCTCATATGGGGCAGCAGGAGGCCTGTGTGGCTAAGCAAGATGAGGTAACTGCAAGACAGGAACAGTGTTTTTAAGCACTCCAACAGCAGTTTCAGCTTTTGCAGTTAGAAGTTCAGGCCCAAACACCTCCACTACCAGATGCTCTGGTAGCAGACTCGGCTTTGTGCACACCATGAGCCCAGGTTGGAAAGATTAAATGATAATGATGACATTGAACATGTTCTCGTTGCATTTGAGCGCATTGCTGTAACATGCCGGTGGCAGAAATCAGACTGGGTTTTTCACTTAATACCATTGCTAACAGGCAAAGCTAGAGGTGCGTATGTGCATATGGACATTGATGACTCCCTTGTCATCAATGACAATGATCATATGACCAGGTAAAATCTGCCATTTTTTCTAAATATGACATTAACTCTGAGACCTACATGCAAAGGTTCCGCTCCCTAGAGGTCAACCCTGATGAGAGCCCCAAGGAGTTGTATGCAAGGCTCAAGGAGCTTTATGGAAAGTGGATCCAGCCAAAAGGTAAAACTATCCAAGAAATTGGTGAAATGATCATATTGGAACAATATTTAAGAATGCTGTCCCCTGAGCTCCAGGTTTGGATCCGAGAGCATGACCCAGGTTCGACAATGGAGGCTGCTAAGCTGGCTGATGTCTTTGTGGCTGCCCGGAAAGAAGGACAACCATGGAGCTACAACTGCTACAACACATGGAGCACAAAGGACAGCCACAGACCAGCCCAACAGTACAATCAAGGGGTAAGACTCCTATGTGGGAGAACCAGCCAGCTAGCAGACCATTAAAACCAACTGGTAAAAAGCCAATCTGCTATCTCTGTGGACTAGAAGGCCATACAAAAACCATGTGCCCTAAAAAGTCAGCTAAAATGACGCAAATGTGCTGTGTACCACGCCCTCATGTTGAACCGGAGCTTAAAAATGACCAGTCTGGTAAAATGATCAACATTGAAGTTAATGGAACAACTATCAAGGCCCTACTTGATTCTGGGAGTGATCAGACACTTGTGCACAGGAAGTTTGTACCACCCAACATTATCAACACCAGAGACACCATTCCAATCTGTTGTGTGCATGGAGATGAGAAGGGCTATTCAACAGTTGACATGTACTTAAAAATAGAGGGGCAAACTTACCTCTTGAACATTGGGGTTGCTGATAACTTGCCTTATTCTGCTGTGCTAGGACGAGACCTTCCAGTGATCTTTGATTTGTTGGAGCAAGATGAAAGTCGATTGGTTTTGCTACCTACACAGGTTAATTTAATATGCAGCCAACTACACCTGAACAATTAACATCACATAGTTAACATCACATAGTTGTTTTCATTTGTTTATTTGTGTTTAACCTTACATAGTTTAGATGCACACAGTAACACTGTGAGGTTACACATATTATTATTTGTTATATTAATCATTTGTTTCTTTGTATTGAGTTAGCTGTTGGGGGGGGGGAGCTGTCTTCCTGGTGGAGATAGGGGCGTGGCTGAAGGCTGAGGACTCTTGGATCCTGGAGCCAGCTTGTTGGGCCAAACCATGTGCTGCCATGTCATGGGGGGGATTTGGGTTTAGTTAGTGTCCATCTTGGTTACCACCTTGTGTGCTATTTGGTTTGGCAAAGCCCCTATATATATCTGCCCTCATGTGTCATTGTGCAGGTCAGTTTTGTTCAGTCAACACCTTGTTTAGTTGTGAGAATAAGTATAGTTATATTGCTTTAACCTCTTTTATAGACCTAGGTATTAAATTCTTGGTTTATAATGGTTTGTTATTTTTTGGGTAAATAAAAAGCCCATTTACATCAACAACTCTTGTTTCCTCGTTGCCTCACTGCTTGGTCCCTAACACATACATTTGCATAAAGCAGCATATTTGTCCACTCCCATGTTAATAAGAGTATTACATACTTGACTAATCTCCCTTTAAAGTATATTTTGAACAGATAAAAAATGTGTGATTGATTTGCAATCGCGATTAACTCTGGACAATCATGCGACTAATCACGATTAAATATTTTAAACGATTGACAGCCCTACTTTTTTAACAAATATGATTGAACCACTAATTCTAAAACATACTTTTTATTAAATCATATTGTATTTAAATGAAGATTTCCAGAAACAATCTGTAAAGGTGGACATGATGCGCGTTGTGGATCAAAGAATCCAGAAAGAAAAAAAACTAAGAAGTTGGCTTCTACACCCCACAGTTTTATATATGATTCAATGGGTTATGGCAGTGGTGACAGCAGTCCTGCCATAGATACCTACAAAGTAGGCTTTTATATGTAGTTCAGAGTGTTGATAGCACCACCACAGAAGATCAGGGTCTCTGTAAGTCTTAAAATGTATTGAATGGTAAATGGACTTGCATATATATAGCGCTTTTCTAGTCTTCCGACAACTCAAAGCTCTTTACACTACATGTCAGCATTCACCCATTCACACACTGATGGCAGAGGCTGCTAAGGTGCCAACTTTGCCCATCTGATCTAATCTAAATACTCATTCACACACCGATGGCTATGCCTTCAGGAGCAATTTGGGGTTAAGTGTCTTGCTCAAGGACACATCGACATGTTACCAGGAGCAGCCGGGGATCGAACCACCGACCTTTCGGTTGGTGGACGACCTGCTCTATCCTCTGAACCACAGCCGCCTGCAAATCCAGTTTCCTAAAATGGGAAAGGGTCAATGTCAGTATAAACTTAAATTAATCTAAATTAATTAGTCATGTTTAAATTGATTTATTTATTCATCCATTTCCCAGGTCCAGGTTGCATTAATTTAATCAATTACATTGTTAGGAATCATTGATACATACTGATCAGAGGTAGTGACAAAAATGTGATATGAATATCAAATTATATCACAACATTCATGGGCCGTAATGTCCCTATTGTTTTCCCTTCCTATTTTCTTCTTACCAGTATGATTATACTGAATTAAATTCCATTCTCTGTGTAGAAAGTATCTTTAAAGTCTTGAATTCAACTTGGTGAACCCTGAAGAAACCCTGAAGATGGATGTGTTGGACATAATGACAAGGTCTGCCTTGGCGACTGGCATGCAATTAACAGCCAAAGTAATTGTGTTTACACGTTATTCATTATTCAAGAGCGGCAATCGCTGCGCATACAAGGTTTGCAGTGAAATGGCTTCGCTTGAGAAAGACAAGACTCCTGAGCTATTTATTTATTTTGTTGACGTCATCTCCACTATCAATCTCCAGCAGCAGCAGAAACGTGTGAGGAAAGCAAGCAGCACTGATCACTCATAGTTGCTGGATCACTGACATGGTACCCTTGTATTTGTGAGGACACGTGCATCCAACATATTCCCACACCCAACTCGTCAAATATGGCAGCTTGGTCAGTGGCTCTACGCTTCCAACTATGACGCTCTAGGTACCCCTCTAGTGTCAGTTCTGGACGTGAGGTAGGCCTTTCACACAGAACGCGGCAACGGCATTACTGCGCTCTGAAACTCACTGGCCTCAACGGCTTTCACACAGCGCAAATAATATTCTATGTCAAAGCCCAATCAGGGATGGCATCTCAAGTTTCTGTTCCTTACATGCGTAGTGTCTTTTCAAAATAAACTGCATTCACAGGAAACGTCCAGTTTGTTAAATGCATACAGTCTCTTTTCAAAATAGATTGATAGATGGCCGTCACAGAGCAGACACGGCGTGCGACTCGTCCACCTTCTACACTTTTTAAACCTCCCAGGCAGCTAAAAACCTCAACTTTATCACAACGACTGATGCTTGTCGTCGCTTTGATAACGTGTCTTGTTAAAGGCCAAACACAATATTGCTCTCTTGCTAAAAATAGCGACAAAATCTACCTCAAAGCAGCAAGAAGTCAATATCTACTGTTCACATGACTGCTCAACAACGGCCACGCTACAGCTCCCTCAACTAAAAACGAAGAAGATAACTCATCTGACACCTACTGGAGCCTTGCCCAGATTGCCGTCGTCTTACTCTTTGCCGGAGATGTGGAATTAAATCCCGGACCACAACCTGCCAGCTCGACCCATGTGGACGCTACGCTGTTAGCCATGAAACAACTAGCGTTATCCAGCGGCTAACCGGACTAGCAGCGGGACCTGGTCGCAGCGAACCCTTGACCTCCACGGATGCCAGCGGGTTCGTGCTTGCGATCCAAAGCCCAGCAGATAAATATCACGAGCGTCCGCCAGCCATACCACCACAGCAATCCAAGTGACAGTTCACCTGGCGACCACAAGCTCAGCTAACACCTGGCTAGCAATGCTACACCTATCTCCTCCGGTGTTCAGGTGGCTAACCGGCTCAGCAGCGGGACCTGGTTGCAGCAAACGCTCAACTTCTATGATTACCAGCAGGTCCGTGCATACGGCTCCAAGCCCAGCAGCTGATGAAGACGCTGAGCATCCACTCCGGTGTCACAGCAGACCTTCACCGTCGGCGGACATCAGCGGGTTCTGTGTCTACGGCTCAAAACTTGGTAGCGGATGATCAGAAGCTAGCACCGCTAGCATCATAATAATAATCTAATCTATGCGGGGCATCCAGCATCCAGGGCTGCTGCGGCCCCTCGAATGTAAACATCACTGAAGCCCCCTCGTCTTTAGTGGCAGCAGTCAGACACTCAAGCCGCTCTGGTAAGCCTGTCACTAGTAGTCCTAAACCAAATATTAAGCTGGTCATTCTAAAACAACAACAGACTAAACTACTGCAGACTGTAAACCATGCTAGGGTTCTCTGGGACCCCACAATTAAACCGAAAGGGATCTTTGGTGGGCACATTAATGTCAGAAGCATCATATCTAAGACGGGACAAATTGAAAAGTTACTGTCTGATTCAAATCTTGATTACTGGTTTATCAGAGACTTGGCTAACTTCAACAATTCCCTCAGGTATCATCAATATTCCTGGATACAATATCTTTAGGAGAGACTGTACCCATAGTAAAGGTAGGGGCATCTTACTGTAGGCTATATCAAAAACAACATACAGTGTAAACAGACCGATCTTCCTGAAAACACTCTTGAATGTGTTTCTGAGTTACTGTATTCTCTCTCCTGGAATGTCTTTCCTTATTGTTGTATTATATAGGCCACCCAATGAAAATTATGTGTTTTTTGACAATGTGTCTGCGGTTCTGAAGGCTTGTGATAACAAAGAGATCCTTCTAATGGGGGACTTCAACCTAAACTGGCTCGACAAAACACGCCGCAAGAAATTTAAAACCATATCAATTAAATTCCAACTAACACAATTAATCACAAGCCCAACAACAATATCAAAATCCTCCAAAACACTGTTGGACCTAATATTCACAAATAAAAGTGATCGTATTTCTAAGACTTACAACTTAATCACAGGCATCTCAGACCACAACCTTACATTGATCTCAAGTTTTGTAAATCGAGATATAGAACCCGAAACAAATCAAAAGGGTTTACCCAAACATCGTTCATACCAAAGAAAGACCTAGTGCACTTAGAAAACAAACTACAACGTATAAATTGGAATGGTATAACAAGTGAGTTAAACTGTGAGCGGGTATGTGATTCTCTTACAACTGCCATGTGCCAGCTCCTATCCAAATTCACCAAAGTAGCGCCTGCTAAACATAAATGTCGACAGCCTTTACCATGGTTTAATGACAAGCTGTGGCACCTTATGAAAGAGAGAGATGCTGCTCTTAAAAAATCCCTTAAATCAGGTCTGGATACAGACCGGCTGGTCTTTAAAAGACTTAGGAATAAAATAACAAGACAGTTCAGAAAAATCCAAGGCAGATTACTTTTTAGACCTAATAAAGCAGACTAAAGGAAACAGTGAAGCTCTCTGGAAACGCATCAATCAACCCTTTGGTAAAGAACAAGACAGGAGCGAATCTATAGAGCTCAATATAAATATTGGTCCTGCTATGACCATAGGATCCCATACTGTATTAAAGGATAGTCTGGAGGTCGCAACCAGTCTTAATAATTATTTTATTGATTCTGTGTCTGGATTGAGCAAAAACCTTTTTAATATCGAGTCCCCTTCTATCCTATTGGCTCTGGCTCTTTTTAGATCTTCGCAAGGCCTTTGATACTGTGAACCACTCTGTCCTTCTCTCCAAATTGTCAAATTTTTAAACTTTCTGCCAATGTGTTACAGTCATACCTGGCTAATCGCTTCCAAAGTGTCAGGATTACGGACAAAATATCTCCATTGAGAGCCTGTAACATGGGAGTGCCACAAGGCTCAATTTTCGGCCCTCTACTCTTCATCACTTACATCAACGACCTCCCCACAGTCTGTGATGATGACCATGACCATGATGTATGCTGATGACACAGTAATATTTATACATGGGAAAGATGCTGACCTTGTTGCAGCCAAACTATCAGCAACAATGGAAAAAGTAACAGAGTGGCTAAATTTATCATGTGTAACTATAAATACGGAGAAGACTGTGACTAGGTTCTTTTCTAAACGTAGAAATCAGAGTGTACATCGCAATGTTTATGTAGGTGGGCAAGCAATAAAAAATGTTGATGAGTTCAAATACTTAGGGGTCATTTTAGATTCCACTCTGACCTTCAAAAACATGTGTCATATTTTAAAATACAATATTGCCAATTTCGGTCACATTAGAAACTCATTGACAACTGAAGCTGCCAAGACCTACCTAAACGCCATGATCCTATCCTATATTCAATATTGCATATCATGCTGGTTACAGCAAATAAAACTGTATTACACCAAATAAGATGGCTCTATGGACAAGCTCTGGAGGTTCTGGATAGGAAACCGCGCCAGTACCACCACTGTAACATACTCTCCAAATATAAACTATTAAGCTTTGACAACCTCATCACATTCTTTATCATCCGGCTGGTTCCAAAGATAATAAACAATACTGCCCCTCCCCCATTGAAGAAGTTTGTACAGCCCCGCTCTGCACTGACGACCAGATCCTCAAGATCTGCTTCCAGGGGTGACTGCAATATCCCAGAGTGAAGCTCCTCATTCACCCAATCAGCCTATTTCTGGAAAACTGTTAAAGAATGGAACAGGTTACCCGACAACCTGAAAAGCATTACAGACTTTTTAAGCTTCTCCCGTAACCTGAAATCTTGGTTTCTGAACAACCGAGATTACCAGCATTAAACATCAAATCAGTCTTTCTTGTGGGGGGCATGGCCCTCTCACTGGGAATGATTTATGCACTGTATACTGGGCAGGGGGTATTTTTACTGTATTTAATTGTGATAAGCTGCTTGACTGAAGTCTGTCATATTTGTTATTGTGTTATATGTATTTATTGTATTTTGGATAGTACTTGACATTGTGATGTTATATTGTGATCTTGTTGTGATGTTATGTAGTGTGTTTATTGTGTCTGTGTTTAGAACAACAGATGGAAATTAGCTTCCCTGCTAAATCTGGTGCACCCATCTTTTTGTTTCTATGTAAATAACTAATGTCTTTGCACACAGTCCTTTTAAATCAAATAAATAAATAAACTTCCAACGTATGTTTAATTACGCAACAAAACTACTTGGTAAGGTCTAGGGAAAGATTGTGGTTTGGGTTGAAATAAGTCTGTTCGTTGCATAAAATAACTACGCTAAAATAACTACGCTCACTAGGGCTGTCAATCGATTAAAATATGTAATCGTAATTGATCGCATGATTGTTCATAGTTAATCTTGGTTAATCGCAAATGAATCACACATGTTTTTATCTGTTCAAAATGTACCTTAAAGGGAGATTTGTCAAGTATTTTATACTCTTATCAACATGGGAGTGGGTTAATATGCTGCTTTATGCAAATGTATCTATTTAACTGGGGAAAAAAAGTTTGGAAACTTGTGTTTGGTGGATTATTTCTCTGTTGTTACAATGCTAATTAGCATTGTATTTTACATCGTTGGAAAGCCTGTTTATTTACCTTCACAATGATGTCCAACTTGTAAGGATCATGCATTTGTGGGATGAGCAGCACAGCTGATTATTTGGGTAACGCCCAAGAAAAATGTTCCTAAATGCTGTGCCAATGGTAAACAGTGTATTCTCATAAGGCTACCAGGAAGCCTGCAATGACTGCCCTTCACCGTCAGGCCCGTTTGCGCTAGTGTCGACAACACAGAAAATGGAACCTGAACATGTGGGGGAATGTCATGTTCAGTGATGAGTCCAGGTTCTGTCTGCCAAAGTTGGATGGCAGGGTCAAAGTATGGAGACGACGCGGAGAATGCTATGCTGATTGTTGCACCGATGGAGTAACAGCTTTTGGTGGGGGCAGTGTCATGGTGTGGGGGGGGGGCATCTCCCTCACTGGCAAAACAAGGCTTGTCATCATTGAAGGCCATCTCAACGCAGTGACATATCAGGATGAGGTTCTGCAGCCAGTGGCGATCCCATATCTCCACAATCTGGGACCTAACTTCATCCTCCAAGATGACAACGCTCGCCCCCACAGAGCCAGGGTTATCACAGACTACCTCCACAATGTGGGAGTAGAGAGAATGTAACGGCCTGCCAAGAGTCCAGACCTCAACCCAAGTCAACACTTGTGGGATCAGCTTGTACGTGTTAGAGTGACCAACACAACCACGCTGGCTGACCTGCAATGAATCCTGGTTGAGGAATGGAACGCCATCCCACAGCAACGTGTGACCAGGTTGGTGACCAGCATGAGGAGGAGATGCCAGGCTGTTGTGACTGCGTATGGATCTTCCACCGCTACTGAGGCTCCTGACGGTGTATTAAATGAATAAAGTGTAAAATAGCCAATATGTCTTGTTTGTTCCTTGTTACTGATAGAGAGTTCAATCATCCAATCCACCAAACAACTCAAAACAAGAGTCAATACCAACAGGAGAATACACTGTTTACCATTGGCAGAGCATTTTGGCAAATTTTTCTTGGGCGCTACCCACATAATCAGCTGTGCTGCTTATCCCACAAATACATGATCCTTACAAGTTGGACATCATTGCGAAGGTAAATAAACAGGCTTTCCAACGATGTAAAATACAATGCCAATTAGCATTGTAACAACAGAGAAATAATCCACCAAACACAAGTTTCCGAACTTTCTTTTTCCAGTTTACCTTAAACATTTAGATGCAACCTTAACATTAAATGCAACTTACCTTGCAAGGAAACCTCCAGGAAGTAATCAGCATACTTGGCCATGTATAGCTTGGTCTTGTCCAGGCAGGTCATAGGCCAGCCATCATGCAGGTCTCCCTCTTGGACGGCAATAGATAGGTAGTACTCTATGAAATGGGCGGCTGTAGGGAGGTACAGGTTCCACTGGAAGGTTTCCAGCAGCAGCAGCTCCATGTGCAGTAAACCCTGCTTGGTCAGGACCAGGTTCATGGAGCTCATGCAGCCCAGGTTGTTCAGGGTCTCCAGCTTGGGCACCCGGTCCTCCCTTTCCTCAAATTTACCTGCAATGAGGAAGAAAAACCATCACACCACATGCAGAAACCAGAAACGGTCACATATGTGTGTTGAGTGTGAGGTCAGTTACAAACTTACTGGCCAAAAGAAGACATGAGAGTGAGACCATGTGGAGCTGCTGCACCGTGACGTCATAGCGGTCCATGAAGAGGTCCAGCAGGTAGACGGCCAGGTGTCGGGCGGCAGGACACAGCCTGAAGCGGTTGCTGACAATGGCGATGAGGTCGGCAAAGTATCGTCTCAAGTTGAGCTGAGGGGACTGGCCTTTGTAGGACGGCAACTTGAGCTCCTGTTAAGACAACATGTTGTGTTTGAGATCTCAGAACACACAGGACTTGATGGTCACAAAATTTTAGTTTAGTTTTACTCTGCTATAATACTATGTATACACAAAATATACACAATGCACACACACTAGAGCAAGACTGATAAAGTAGTCTGGGCCGATACTGATCATAGATATGTTGATATCGGCACACGTTGGCTGGTAAGTAACAAGACACTGCAGTGTAGAAACACCAAAATGTGCTTGACATAATTCCGAAACAGTGTCTTCATTACATAGTTTTGTCCACCAGAGAGAAGGGCTGGGCGACGTGGCCAAAACCTTCTATCACGATATAGGTCATTTCATATCTCGTTAACTATATATATATCATGATACAGCAGGTTTTCTGGTAATTCAATAAATAAAGTCATGAAATATAGTTATAAATCATCTATATGAAATAATAATATTTTTGTACACTCTGTGAATTTAATACTTGACAAATGAAAGTACGAAGTATTTTCTAATTTTAAGAACTTGAGTTTAAAATAAACATAACAGTTTTAAGTGAAATTATAGTGAAAAAATAAATAAATATAGACTTAGCTAATATTGCGATAGAAACTATATAAAAATAGATATATATACTGTATATTGCCCAGCACTACCAGAGAGAAAATACAAGTTTGTTTATTTTAACAGCAAAATCTTTCTCTTACTTTCTCGTTACATACTTTGGGAATTCTTTAATTATTATTATTAGCATTATTATTATTATTATTATTAAATATATAAAGAATAATGAAGGGATTATTTTTGTTTATGTTATATATTTAATTTGGAACGTATCTACCAATTGATCACCACAGGCATAAATAAATAAAAATAATGTAAGGATTCTCATAAAAAAATATTTGTTTATGTTATGCATTTAATTTAGAACTGACTTATATACCAATTTATCATCAGATTATGTTATCAGCTTAATTGGTATCTGCCAAAAAAAACACACACACAAACACACATATATCCACTACAAAGAACACAGATTGGGGGGCGGGGGGCATAAAGACAATAATTAATTAATTAAAATAAATAAAAATAATAATGAAGAGATTCTCATAAAAAAGATTTGTTTATATTATGCATTTAAATTTAGAACTGATTTATCTACCAATTTATCATCAGATTAAAAAAACAAACATACAGATATCCAATACAAAGAACACAGATTTATGAGGGGGTGGCATAAATAAATAAAGGGATTCTCATAAAAAATGTTTATGTCATGCATGCATTTAATTTAGAACTGACTTATCTACCAATTTATCATCAGATTAAAAAAAACAAAAAAACATACAGATATCCACTACAAAGAACACAGATTCATGAAGGGGTGGCATTAAT
Organism: Adelosebastes latens; assembly: GCA_916700685.1. Classification (NCBI taxonomy): domain Eukaryota; kingdom Metazoa; phylum Chordata; class Actinopteri; order Perciformes; family Sebastidae; genus Adelosebastes; species Adelosebastes latens. The sequence continues at coordinate 29,329 of CAKAKR010063139.1, forward strand.
AAATAAATAAAATAATGAAGGGATTCTCATAAAAAAAAGTTTGTTTATGTTATGCATTTAATTTAGAACTGACTTATCTACCAATTAATCATCAGATTTATAAAAAAAAACAAAAAAAACACAGATATCCACTACAAAGAACACAGATTCATGAAGGGGGTGGCATAAATAAATAAATAAATAAATAAATAAAGTAACATGAAACAAAGACAAGATGTTATGCAAAAAAATGTAGGCATGACAAGAATAAAAACAGGTAAGTTATTTCCATGGTTGGCTCCAGTGTGTGTGTTTTGGCAGCCATCACTGAACTGATTTAGTCACCACTCACTCACTCACTTTATATCGTAGTGCCTGATAAATGTCTGCAGCGAGTTGTCCTTTCCACCATTGGTCCTCTAGCTCCATTTAACACAGTGCTTTGGACAAACCTCTGCAAGGCAAAAACACATGAGAGGCAAGAAGATGATCATGCACATGGAAAAAGTGAAGTAAGTGAACTCTCTGAGGTGTCATGCAACAGCTGCAGAACTGTTCAGTGGGAACCACTTTCAATAGCCTCTAGCTGGTTCGTATTTTTCTAAACTAGGACATAAAAACTCTTGATGTTGACTGTTCAAAAGTGGAGACTCACCCGATGAGCACATGTAGTGGATATTACGGGGCAGTTTTACTGAAGTAAACTTCAATTCACTCTAGCCGGTACATGCTTGCTCACACACTCATTGTTGTAGTCGGTGAGATGAGGTGAGGTGGTGAAGTGAGGCGGCGCTCTGCTCAACACGAGTTCAGCAAACGCTACTGCTGCCTTCAAGTGCGCACCGGAAACACTAACTTCACGTTGAGAGCGGCATGAGCAACCAACGGAAATGATGCAGGCAGTGAGAAAACCGAAAAGTGGTGCCCAAACAGATTAATATAGTAAAAATGTTTCATCTTATTATGGTTTGATCTTGTCGCATTCAAATTACCTTCTAAATTTTAGTAGAATGTAATTTTTAACCAGAAATATTTATTATGTCAGAGGGGCTTGTTAGGATGAGTAAAGTAAGTTTCCGATTTGTACATGAAAGCATCACTCAAGATGCAGCCAATCACAAGTAAGTATAGTAACAGTCAGCATCCAATCAGATAGATAGATAGATTGATAGATAGATAGATAGATAGATAGATAGATAGATAGATAGATAGATAGATAGATAAATAGATGGATGGATGGATGGATAGATAATTAGATAGATAGATAGATGGATAGATAGATAGATAGATGGATAGATAGATAGATACTGTAGATAGATAGATAGATAGATAGATAGATAGATAGATACATAGATAGATAGATACTGTAGATAGATAGATGGATAGATAGATAGATAGATAGATAGATAGATAGATGGTAACTTTATTAATCCTGAGGGAAATTCAAGTTTCCAGCATCACAGTTCCATAGTGCAAAACATGTTAGTAAAGAGGCAGTAAAAAAGTTAGTAGTGCAAAGTACAAAGTACAAAAAAATATACCAGATATAAAAATACAAGGAGATGAAGAAAACTGTTAAAACTGAATATAGAACAGGGTAACAACTGTGATACACGGCTATTAAAAAAGTGAATATAGTGCAGAAGAGACTGATAAAAATAAGTATTGTGCCCGGTAACTCCAGTAGTTTAGTCTATGAAAGTGCACTGTATGCATTATTATCTGTCCTGCAGACCGTCCTCCTTTGTCCCTGGCCAGATGCAGCCAATACCCAATAAAGTGGATATGATTAGAACACGCAATGTACATTTTATTGTAAAAAAAAAAAAAATGATAAGGAGCAGATTATATATTGACTGAAAATCTGGCCAATAAGATTTCACATTATTTGTGAAAAACAGCAAAAAAAAAAAAAAGTTTTGCAATTCACTGGTAACATTTATTTGTTGTGCACTGAAATTCTAGTATTTACTGTTGCACCAGAGTTTAGATGGAGTACAGGCCGGATTTACAGATGATCTTGCAATAAAGCTTTCAATAAATCTCTCTAGATTTTCTGAGAAATATTAACTCTGTGCCCTTGTCAATGGCACCACAAGGCAGAGCTCATGATGACCCGGCAATAACATCGACAGAAAAGTATTTAACATATATTCTCTTTAATTTGATTAATAATATATTGTACAATATGATATTCATTCAATATTTTTGCCTGTTTGTTTGGCTGTTTCTCCTTGCTTTTATTTATTTAGTTTTTCTTCCTTTTCTTCCTTTTATTTTTATTTATGTATTTCTTTCCCCTCACTTAAATATAAATAATATATAACAAATATATATAATGTGTACTAATATATAAATATTCCCTTTGGATTTATTATTATGTTATGGCATGTTCTCTGGCTAATTCATGATATTGTGTGATGAAACAAATCTGTATCTTGGAGAACAAACTTGTATATGTGTGGTCTAAGTGAGTCAATAAATAAAAAGTAAAATAAATAAATGTATATAAATATAAATATATATATATACAGTATATATATATATATATATATGATATTCATATATATATATATGATATTCATGGTTAATAATAGCAAATTTACCCATAGCTAGATCACACTTAAAATGAAAGTGCCAATTATCTTTTTTGAAGGTACACTCCAATGAATACCTGGATTGTTAAATAAATAAATACTATCCTGGACACAAAATTTTATTTTTTACAGCCAATCACAATAACTCATCTTGCATTGTTGCTACAACACTAGTTGACATAGTTTTGCTTGGTCTGAGTTTGCTAATATGGGCAGGGCATAGTGTTACATGAAGCATCTCAGAGAAATTGTATGGTAAGTGAGCATGACATAGCAAATGTCACTCATCATCACTAATAAGGATGATAAAGCAAATATAAGTAAGCTTACAAACAAAGCTATGTTTTGACAGGCTCTTTCAAATAAAAGTTTGAATAAAAAAAAACCTTAGATTTTTGTGAAAAAAAGTCATTTTAGGTACTGGCCCATTTTAGCTTAACCATGATTGGTACTTTTCAGCTAAAATGGGCCACGTACACATACACTTTTACACAGAAATTGAGGGTTCAAAACAGGTTCATATGTCTAGATATGTATGCAAGCAAAATCTTAAACTTTTTCTAAATTATGCGTTGCATAATGCAGACAGTGTTTGAGGGAACTCAGGACAAGACCTAACAAGCCCTGACTAGATATGATGTTACGACCTAGCTAGAGGAAATGTTAATGCTTTTTGATGCTTTTGATTTTTCCCTAAATGCTTAGGATGGGTTAAATGCAGAGGTCAATTTTCATGTATGTACCTGTACAAATAACAAATAAATATTTAAGAGACCCATGCCAATTTATAAAAATATAATTTGATCTCATGCAGTTTACTTGATGGTCTTATAAATCATTTACCAAAAAGTGGCCCATTTTAGCTGACTCCACCCTATAGATATGCTATTTGTTTTAGACTGATATTTTACTACAGTACATGACATCCGTCACCATCTGTCACCCTCCCTGTCTGCCTTGCTTTGTTGTGTTGCATTAGCCCCGAGGCAACCCGAGCATCCCTCAGCTCAGCTCATCATGATGCTGCTTTAGGCTAGATGCTGGTGGGAATGGATCTGTTTTGTCCCTCTCTTTCATGAAGTACAACGTGACAAAATTGTTTGGAAGGAACTGTAAGCGAATCCACATGTTTGGAATATGGTGCAAAAAGTCAAAGAAAACACGTGTGCACGAGTGTTGCATGGATATGTGTCTGGGTACACTGCTGCGAGAGCGTTGTTGACATCTAGCTAATGTCACAAGGAGTGAAATCACGTATTTTGGCATATTTACTATAACCAGTATGGCCGGGCATGTTAACTCAAAGTGGGTCAGTTTGCCCCAGCAGCACTGCACAGTTCAATTTGACCCAAATAGGTTAAAGCGACATCAGTGTTAAAATGGCTTCCCTGCCTTTCAAGAGCAAATGAACTCATCTAATGCACTATGCCAGGATACCCCAACACCTCAATTTGGTGCAGAGGAAAAGTGGTTGTAATTATCATTAAAGATCTCAGCTGATGAAGATGTCCCTTATAGCTATGTGGAGTCGAGCAGCATGGGAGATTTTAGCTGGAACTGGATGTCTGCTGTGTTGAGCCGTCAGTACCAGGAGAAAATTAGATTTATTAAACGATTAAGTCATTTATTGTAAGGAAACTTATCATGTATCAGTCGTTATCATTCCCAGGGCATCAAATACCAATGCTTTGTCACGGCGTTAGATAAGGCACCCCTTAGCAGCGGTTTGAGGCGCACCAGGCTTTCCATTAACTACAAAGTAAACCCATCCTTGTCAATATTAAATGCTCAGGGAAAGTGCTGTGGTGACGTAGTTTAAAGTGTGGAGTGGAGGTGGATGGGTCCAACAAACACAAGGCTTTCATCCAGGAGACTGCTGTTTGTGTCCCGTGCGTCACGTTACAATCAGCTGGTCATTCGTGTCCATGTGTTCACAACGTTCAGTGTCATTTTCACTGTACAAACGTAGTGGTTTTAACCATAACCATGTTGTTTTTTTCCTAAACCTAACTATGTGGCTTTATTGCCTGAACCTAAGCATTTTTTTTTTGCTTAATTCACTACATTAAGCACGTGACTGCGACTGAAAAGTGACGCCGAGGGGTCTGACAAAGCGTCAGTATGTGACGAGTTGGGATGAGAAACGTGTTGCATGAAAGAGCTGGCATAAATAACAAATGGAATATGTTCTATACATTCATCATAGCTGCAGCAGGTATACTGTGTTGGAAGTAACCTTACATTTGTTTTACTTAATATGTTCTGTAGGGAGCACTAGTGCAAAGAAGACATCATAATGGTACCATGCTGTGCTTGAATAATACAAAAGAGCAGTCCAGAGATTGTGGCTGCGTGCGGGGGGGCGAGTCTTAAGAGGATTGGTAATGCTAGCTGCTCTGTGGTAGAAGCTGTCGAGGTGGTGGGTAGTCTGGGTCTTAATGGGCTGGAAATGTCTCCCAGAGGAAACAAATGGTGTCCTGCATGGAGGGAGCTGGTGGCCGTTCTTTCTTCCTCATGGTGTCACACGGTGCCTTGGGTAGGGGCAGCTGACAGCCATTGACCTGCACAGGAATGTGAACAACCCACTGCTGTTCTTTCTCTGAACAGACAGACAGAAATAAGGAAGTAGAGGATATAAACGGTGTGCAAGTTAATTGATAATACACTGGATCAGTATGGGCAGTCGTCAGTGTTTGCAGAAGGGACACCATCTTTTGGGTCTATTTACATCAGAAATATCCCGGTCAAGGGGGGTGTTGGTGACAAAGATCTTGTATGACTCACTTGGTTTTTTAATCTGAACCATTGATTTCTTGCTGTACATCAGACGTTCCTCCTTGGTGACACAAATGCTCATCTTTACCTTATCTTAGTTTTGGGAAGGCTCTGTTGCAAGTTGTTGGCAGCACAAAGGTCACTCTGCCCATATAGACTCATTCATATACGATTTAATGACAAACCAACTAGTCACACAGGAATGATGCAGTGAATATGCATATAATTTATGACAAAGTTCACAATAAAAGTCAGGAAGTTACATGTGCAGGCTACCTTAGAGTGTGTAAGCCGTAAAGTAGAAATAGTAAATTGGTCCAACACATAAAAAGTCAGTAAATACATGATGAAACATTTTTAACTACATAAAGTTACATATTAAAATGACGTACTACATGACTCTATAGTGAATATATATATATTTTAACAAGTCACGTGAAAGAGTCTCATTAAAGATCACTAAAAGCTCACTGGTGTGAATTAGTCTACAACCTTTCATCTAGATGCAATAAAGTGTCTCCCATTTACTGAACTCAGGCCCAGTGGCCTATTTTTATGGCTGTTATTGAACCCAAAGGGTGCCCAGACTCTGGCAGGAGTAACCTGCAGCCTCACTCCCTATGGGCATTACATTACCTACTGTACATGCCTGGAATAGCAACACAATATAAATGCTTGAGCATAAGCAAACGGACCCCAAACTGAGCGTGAAAAGTGAAAAATATGTCAAATTTATATTGTATTTTCGTACATTTCAACATTTTCCATTTCACAATAATTCAGCTTTGTATTTGATCATATTGTCATTGCTCCCTTGTTTTCTCTGTTCACTTATTGTCATAATTTTAGTATTTAAAGAAACAGTGGCTTCGTCCAAAATTGCATACTACTGTATGCCCTATACCCAATATGTGTACTATTGTTAAATACTTTTGTGTGAATAAACTGTAGTATGTATCTTTTCGGACGCACTGAGCTGAAATTTACGTCGTCACTTCCTGATAGCCTCCTTGCAGGTTGGAGACATGTAACTATGGTTACTCATGCCAACCTCGTGAACAAAACAATGATTTGTGAGAATCAAAATCTGAACTAATTCTGTTTACTGAGGTAATAAATCAAGTGAGAAGTAGGGTCATTTTCTCATAGACTTCTATACAATCAGACTTCTTTTTATAACCAGAGGAGTCGCCCCCTGCTGGCTATTAGAAAGAATGCAAGTTTAAGGCACTTCCCCATTGGCTTCATTTTTCAGAAATGGCCACCTGGTTGCAATCTGCAACCTCACCACTAGATGCTGCCAAATCCTACACACTGCACCTTTAAATTGATTACTTTATACAGCTTTTATTTTTATACAAAAACTAGAATAAGAAAAGTACACTGATTAGAAAATATCTAATATTTATAGACTATTCAAATTGTTCAAACATTTTTTTTTTCTTTCAGTGGGGAGCCTTTAACCACCAAATCCCTTGAGTGCCTTGTATTCAGAGGTTGATAAATGTGTTTTTACTCCAAATTTGTGTGGAATTGGTGTATGTTTTAAACATTTTGGGGAATTTCATACTTCACAATGTGAATATGTTGTTGTGGTTGGCACATTACTGTATGACATATTTCAGTTATTATCCTCCTGAACTCTCCAGGGGGATTGTGGGTACAATTTTAACTTGAGGGAATTAATTTAACAGCTCTAGCTTACATCACCAGTTGACTTCTTTTTGCAACCAGAGGAGTCGGCCCCTGCTGGCTATTAGAAAGAATACAAGTTTAAAGCACTTCCCCATTCATATTTAAAAAATGGCCACCTGGTTGCAATCTGCAACCTCACCACTAGATGCAGGCCAAACCCTACACACTGCACCTTTAAGTTTGATTACAGCTTTTTATTTTTAGACAAAAAATAATATAATAAGATAATTTATGGATTATTTAAATGCATATGTATGGGGAATTTCATACTTCACAATGTGACTATGTTGCTGAGGTGGGCACCTTACTGTATGCCATGAACTCTCCAGGGGGATTGTGGGTAGTATTTTAACTTGAGAGAATTAATTTAACAGCTCTAGCTAACGTCACCAGTTTCTTTCCTCATAGACTTCTATACAATCAGACTTCTTGTTGCAACCAGAGGAGTCGGCCCCTGCTGGCTATTAGAAAGAATACAAGTTTAAGGCACTTCCCCGTTGGCTTCATTTTTGAAAAATGGCCACCTGGTTGCAATCTGCAACCTCAACACTAGATCATCTATAAATGTTGTTGATTTTTCCAATCAGGAGCCTTTAACCACCAAACTCTCCTTGTATTCAGAGGCTAATAAATGTGTGTTTTCACTCCAAATTTGCATAGTATTGCAGTATGTTTTAAACATTTTTGGAAATTTCATACTTCACAATGTGACTATGTTGTTGAGGTGGGCACATTACCGTATGCCATGGACTCTCCAGGGGGATTGTGGGTAGAATTTTAACTTGAGAGAATTAATTTAACGCTTGTAGGTTTCTAACATCACCAGTTGATATTAGTTTGGTTATTTTACACCATTTTGGGGTTGTTTTACCTCATGTTAACAGAAGTGAATCATCCCTATATGAATAAACCACTACATGAGAGCAGTATTTTGCATTAAAACAGCTCTGTGTTGTGCTGTAACGTTAGGCCCGGGACAGCACGGCTCTCTCTCTAGTCGGGCTAAAGGCTAAAAGCAGCTCAGAGGCTGTAATCCCCGTATGAGACCATCATGGCTGCCACTCGCTGAGCTGTCAAGCTCTCCCACAAAAGAAAAAAGGTAAAAAAAAAAACGACACAACTACGCACACAACTACAGCTTTGTGATTTATCTACACCACCCGATGGCTTTTATCTGCAGTAATAACTCGATAGTAGGTTAAAAACTGCTCTGGCGTAACTTCGTTTTGACGCTTTTTATCTTTCAAGTTATTTCGTCTTTGTAACGTCTCGTCGCGTCAGTTTAATTCAAATCACTCGAACGGTTTTTAACGGTTAATTCAAATCACTCCAACGGTTTTTAACGGTCATAGCGCCGATTGTACGCAACTAAATTGTGTGTTTTGTGCGTTAAATGCTTTAATAAGTATCACAGTGGGATAGTTTTTATCGTAACTTCACACTATTCCCAAGGCGGTTCGTTTACTCGTTACAAAAGCTCATCACTTTGTTGTGGTCAAGTCAAATTGACACACAATGGCCGCAGGATTCACTGATTAATCTGCTGCTTTTCTACTGTTTTCATTGGTGCATGTGTGTGTTTTAGTTGGTTTATAAGTTAACTACTATTGTGTGCGGGCAGGTGAGTTAAAGTGCAAGTTTCCCTGCAACCTGGGTGGTTGATAAGAATCTAAACTTGTTGCTTTATATACCTGGTTTTATACCTGGTGTGATGAATTAATATCCATGCAGAGGCTTTTTGAACCACAGCCAGCAACAGGTGGACTTAACATTAATAACATGCAGGGGGTAGGGCTGTGAATGCTGCTGTTTTATGGCTTTACTGGGAAATTATGATACAGATACAGTAGTTTCAACACACACACACAACATGCTGGTTCTTTTGCATTTCATGAACAAAGAGTAAATGAAGCTAGATGTTCAGTGGGAGAGAGCGCAGACCTTCCGCAATGTTAATGAAAGGGAGACATAATTTGTGTGTATCCGCTCCAAAATTTGATGGGTTCTTCCTTGGATCATGTTACACCCTTCCACCAAGTTTCATGAAAATCGGGCCAGTAGTTTTCCCGTAATCCTGCTGACAAACAGACAAACAAATCCTTGGCCCAAGTTTCATGAAAATCGGGCCAGTAGTTTTCCTGTAATCCTGCTGACAAACAGACAAACAAACAAACCGTAAACATAAACCTCCTTGGTGGAGGTAACAAGGTATTTCATAACAATAGTCTATGCATTTGAAACTAGAAAGGCACTCAGAGCGCAAACCTCTGCAATATCAACAAAAGTGAAAAATAATTTGTGTATTAGCTCCAAAATTTAATGGGCTTTTCCTCGGGCCGGTAGTTTTTTCGTAATCCTGCTGACAAACAGACAGGTAACAAGGTATTAGACTAAATACATTTGAGACTAGAAGGGCACTCGGAGAGCATAGACCTCCACAATTATAATGAAAGTGAAAAATAATTTGTGTATCTGCCTCAAAATTTAATGGGATTTTCCTTTGCCAATGCTACATCCTTCCACCAAATTTCATGAAAACCGGGCCAGTAGGTTTTCTGTAATCCTGCTGACAAACAAACAAATGAACCGAACCGTAAACATAACCTCCGTGGTGGAGGTCAATAGTCATATGCATTTGAAACTAGAAAGGCACTCTCCGAGCGCAAAACCTCTGCAATGTTAACGAAAGTGACAAAATAATTTGTGTATCCGCTCAAAAATTTAATTTCATGAAAATCGGGCCGGTAGTTTTTCCGTAATCCTGCTGACAAACAGACAAACCTTAGCTTAAACAGGTAGGAGGTAACAAGGTATTACACTAAATACATTTGAGACTAGAAGGGCACTGGGAGAGTGTAGACCTCCACAATTGTAACGAAAGTGAAAAATAATTTGTGTATCTGCCTCAAAATGTAATGGGATTTTCCTTTGCCAATGCTGCTTTTTATGGCTTTACTGTGAAATTATGATAAAGCAGTTTCAACACACACACAACATGCTGGTTCTTTTGAACGCATTTCACAACAGAGAGTAAATGCATTTGAAGCAAGATGTTCACTCGGAGAGCGCAGACCTCCGCAATGTTAATGAAAGGGAAACATAATTTGTGTATCCGCTCCAAGATTTAATGGGTTATCCTTGGATCATGCTACACCCTGCCAACAAGTTTCATGAAAATCGGGCCAGTAGGTTTTCTGTAATCCTGCTGACAAACAAACGAACCGCACCATAAAACATAACCTCCTTGGCGGAGGTAACAAGGTATTTCATAACAATAGTCTATGCATTTGAAACTAGTAGGGATGTCACGGTACCAGAAATCTAGTAGTCGATACCAATACCAGTGAATTTCCAAGATTCTTGATACCAATTTAATACCACAGTAAAAAAACAAAAAACAACAACAATAAATCCCATGTAATTCAACACGCACTCTTTTATTAAAAACATTTGAACATTACAAAAATCAGAGGCATGTAGCCTTTAAGTAATAAATAAAAATAATTGACCCATTTTGTTAATTTTGGCGTATCAGCGGCATGTTATCAATCGATAGTCAGACGACGGACACTACATACTGACCATGAATGCATCTGGTCCGTCAGCTCAGAGTAGTAGGAGTAAGAGCAGGAGGCAGAGTATTTGTTGTCGAAGCGAAAAGCAAACGCACCTATTTGGCAATATTTCACGTTTAATCCCAATGCTATAAGGGAACCATAACATTAATGAAGTAATCGCCTCGAGGTGGATGGAGCTGTCACAGCCGGTGTGCACGGAGCAGCGGCGCCAGGTAGACCCCCGCAGCGGAGCCCCGCAGCAAAAGCGCTACCGGAGAGGCCAGACACACCGCCACCCGACAGTAAAGATCAGAGTCAGCGTTCTGCACATATTGACCGTCATCTTTTCTTGTAAAATGTCCGGTGTAATCGGTGACACCGGTGTTGTCACAAGTTTATTAACCAGTGGGAAGATTCTCCTCACTGTCACATCCCTACCAACGACCATTACAGGCATCGTACGGTACCGTCGGTACTGTAGAAAAAGAGTACCATCACTTTTTTAGAATTTTGGCATCGACTTGGTACCGAAGTATCGGTTCTCGTGACATCCTTACTCAGAGTGCAAAACCTCTGCAATAATAATAATAATTTGTGTATCCGCTCCAAAATTTAATGGGCTTTTCCTTGGCCCAAGTTTCATGAAAATCGGGCCGATAGTTTTTCCGTAATCCTGCTGAAAAACAGACAAAACCTTAGCATAAACAGGTAGGAGGTAACAAGGTATTAAACTAAATACATTTGAGACTAGAAGGGCACTCGGAGAGCATAGACCTCCACAATTATAACGAAAGTGAAAATAATTTGTGTATTTGCAGTACGCTGCACAGGGCAGAGCTGGCAAGCTGGTGCATGTCTAGAGAGTGAACTGGAGTAACGTTTAACTTTTCTTTACTAATAAAAGTGCTAAAAAACACTTTCATATAACGTTTGTCGTCCTTAAATACAAGGTGCAAATCCTTAGTATCGATACAAACGATATTTGCGCTTTAAATCGATTTTTTATCGATATACGTCTCCCGTGAAGGACGACTTGCCGAGTACCTATCGATGTAGTTTGATCGTAGGAATATGAATCAATACATTGATGTAGTAGATGAATCGTTACACCCCTAATTATTAGTTATTCTCAGACGGATATCGCTGTTTGTTGTTTGTAGAGGTGCGTGTGTGTACAGTAATGCGGCAGTGGCGCCGCGTCACAAAGTTTCTTATACCTTCGAATATTTCTCACCAAAGCTTCGAAGTCCAAAAAATTGTATTTGGGACAGCCGTAGGTTTTTACATGTTCCATGTCAATGCTACACCCTTTCACCAAGTTTTATGAAAATCAGGCCTATAGTTTTTCCATAATACTGCCGACAAACAGACAAACACTCTGAAAACATAACCTCCTTTGCAGAGGTAACAAGCATTCCTTTGTTTGTTGCATTGGCCTTGAATCTGTATTCTTTTTTGAAGATTCTTTGTGTTTTTCTGCACTTTCAGAAACCTGAAACAAACATGGATTCGGTGGATATTTGCGCAGCTACCTCCAGACGAGATAATAAACGGCGTGTCAACAAGAAGAATAGAGATTGGCACAAACGGCTCCACCTCAGGAAGACTGCCGTTCAGCCTCCAACTATGCAATGTGGAGATAAGCGTGGACCAAAGAAGATAGCAGAGGAGTGGGAGCAAAGCACAGTGTGGCCTTCGTCAAAGAAGCCCCCCAAGGAAGCACAGCAGCAGGGTCGGCGCAGGACAAATGACACACTCAGGTTCACATGCTCTCAATGTGGGGACAACTTGGAATATGTTCCCAAAGACTTAGTGAAACATTTTGAGGACAACCACAGAGGGAACCAGCCAGTTTTCTCCTGTCATACGTGTACTTACAGTACGCACGAGTTCTCCTACCTTCAGGTTCATCTATTAAGCCACAAAGACACTTTTTCTAGCTGCAGCATTTGTAATGACAACGTTCAGCGCACATGGCCTGAATTCAGTGCACACCTAACTGCGGATCACTGCAAAAATGGCAAATATTCATGTGAAATGTGTCAGAAGTTCTCCACAGGTGATGTTAGAGTATTTTTAGAGCACATGTGTGCACATAATTTTGGCCTGGAGGGAGCTAAGGAGCTATCGCTGCGCACAAAGGGCGGCAAGAATAAGTTTGGGCCTAAAACAACCACTCAGACTTTACGTTGTCAGCACTGCAGCTATGAGGCATCTCAGAAATGGTTGCTTACTAAGCACGTTAAAGCTGTGCATGTTTGCCAGAATGGTAATCGGAGGAAGAAGAAGACGAAAGAGGAGCTTTGTCCGTTAGCGATGAAACCAAATGACCCGATCCCAAAAATGAAGCCCAGATTAACCAGAAGTGCAGTTAGGGAAATGTGCTGGCTGACGCAGGACTGCCTTTCTCTGCCAGGGAGGGAGTTCCTGGATAAATACTGCCACCTGTCAGATCCACAGACAACACTAGAGGAGACGCAACAGTTCTTGATGAAATCTGTCGCCGGGGAAACCGGGGACCAGAAATGGACCAAGGCTCTTAAAACCGTTTGGTCAAACGTCCCTCAAGATATGAACCTTCGACCGAAGTCGGAGAACGGCATCGGGTCTAACTCGTCGGACCTCACTGTCCTGACCGTCAAGAACAAGATAACTGTCGCTCAGAATGGCGCGACTTACGCCAAAAGGTTGAAAATGATGACATCATCAGATAAGGAAACCGTTTCCCCTGAAGGTGCTCTCGATGATACTCGCCGTGTCGTTGAAAACGAATGTCAGTCAAATTCAAGCAATCACACACCTTGTCCACAGACTGAAACCAAACTAAACAATGACGTGTCGGCACAGAGTGAGCCGTCTGAGTGCACTCAAATGCAGGAAAACAGAGAGAATCAGGAATTAAAGAGCGATCAGGAAATAGAGGAACCTAGTAAAAAACCTGAGGAGCCTATGCATGAGGACGGGATCTCCAGTGAGCTGAAGTTGACAAACGAGAGCGAAGAGCAGACATCCGTTCATAAAGTCGTACCAAAAAATAAGAGGCGAAGACGGAAAAGAAGGGCAAGATCTAAACGAGCGGATAGAAGATCATCAGGATCGGCCTTAAAGATCGTGTTGAAGAAGAATCCGGTGAAGGAGAAGCAGTGGGTGTCGCAAAGTGGTCCGACGGATGACTGTCATGGACCGCCAAGTTCTCATACGACACTGGTGGAGACGGCGCAAACTCTCCAAAACACGCCGCAAGCAGAAGTACAGCAGAAGAAATGGACCAAAGCTGACCTGGACGACCCCTCTGAAGCCATCACTTCTAGTCCACAATCAACGCCAGGGGAGGAACTTAAGCCAATGGCGTCTGACAAAAATATGGACGGAAACACGCCTGTCGTGCTCGAAGGCTCGCTGCATCAAGAAATGCAAAATGACGCAGAGAAGTCACAGCAGCTCTCGGAAGCAGAAGTTGACGAGAGCGGCTCAGCTTGTGAGACGGGCCGGTCAGATTCGACGACGGCTGCAGCTGCGACTGAAGTAGAGACGTGCCCCGAGAACGCACAGCTGCAAACATCAGGCGGCGGCACGAACCGCCATGTGTCAGAGGAGGAGATGAATTCAGCTGCTGATGGAGCGACTCCTCGTAGCAGTTACACACCTGACTCCCAACCTGTGATTACAGCGCAGGGTAAGGCGGCAAATTATAGTTTCCACATAGACATAATGGTCACATTTGGATATTTTTTTAAACGAGTATTTTCACCTTTTGTCTTGCAGGAAACTCTGAAGATGTAAGTCTTGCCGTCTCTTCCGAGAGTGTCGAGGGGATGAGAGACGGAGAAGTGCCGGGCGACTCCTTCCCAGATCTCCTCGACGACCTCCAACAGGAGCCCTCGCCAGCCGCTGGGCGTCCGTGGCAGCCGCTCCCAAAGAACCTGGAGAGGACCCTGAAGCTAGTCGCCATAAATCCATCTCAGTTGGTAAAGCGTCCTGCTGGAGACCAGCCCGTCGTGGTGCTAAATCATCCAGACGCCGACATCCCCGAGGTCGCCAGGATCATGGAGGTCATCAAAAGGTACAGAGGAGAGGTGCAGAAGGTCGTGCTGTCGCGGAAAACTGCGAACGCCCTCTCAGCCATGGACGGCGAGGTCCCGGAGATGAATGATGATGATGATGATGATGATGATGATGATTCAGCGGGGTTTGCTAAAAACTCTGTACAGGAGAGATTCATGTTGAAACTGAAACTTCGCAGGTTGAGCAGGAAAAAGTACGAAGTGGTCGACGCGGCCGCTCCCAGCAGCGACGCGACGACGAAGTTTCGCTGCTGGTTTTGCGGCAGGCTCTTTGCATGCCAGGAAACGTGGATGGTCCATCGGCAGCGACATCTGATGGAGTGGAAAAGGCCAAACTGTGAAAACTCTTCTTAAATGTCGCACACACTGGATGGAAAATGACTCTTTGCAATACAGCAAAACAATAACGGAGACGGTGAATGGCCTCAGTTTTTTTAAAGTCTTAATTATGATTTGTTGGTTTGAGGAGAATCAAATCATCGTCACGCCTCCTGGAGGGTTCACATTCTCAGGGTAAACATTTCCCTATCGTCTCTCTCCCCGTCGGAGTAGCTTCTCACAAACTCATTATTTGTAAAGCCACAAGGACGTGGCGTCGTCAGTTTAGTTCTTTGTATTGTTTGTATTTTGTCTACGCGATAGCTTTATTTAAGGTGATTTAAGTACACTGTCATATGGAATATTTTATAGAACACTGTAATATGTATATTTGCCATACCATCTGAATTTTATGACTCAGTTTATGTACGGGTAGGCGCTACAGTGTGGTAGCTATCATTATTTGTGTTGGAACGGGACGCAGAGACCCACAAGTTACTCAGATAATATACCAAAACTGTGTGTTTAAAAAGAAAAAAAAATAAGCTGTTTTATTCAACATTTATTTATGACTCTTTATGTGCTTTTTCTTTATGCTTATTTTTTGGGCCATCAGACGAATCAGTGTAAAATCTTTGTATAAACTCCAAATTATGTTCAAATAATAGTGTTATCTGTAAGAGGTATATTTGGAAGACACGATTAATTTAAAAAACCTGTGTTTTGTGATGTCATTGAAATACTAGCGTTTAAAATCTGGATTCAAGAGGCCTAGAGATGATCTGATCATGCTTTTTTTTTTCCTCTTTTGACTTGAAATGATAATCTTATCTTTTAATTGCACTATGAAAGGAGGATTTATATTTCCCGTTACCTCACCTTTATCAGGCCGAAGCTTTTGACAATCTCAACCAGTGTCCTACTGTGGCTCAACATTTCCTTATGCAGCCGCCATCCCGCAGTATTCACAGCAAGGGAACGGTGGCTTCTGAGTGTATGTATGTGTGTGTTTGTGTTTGTTAGTCAAGGACCATTGGACAGACTTGTCCTGTATACTGATATTGTGTCTCTGTCTCTGGAGTGCACAGTAACTCACTGTATATATACTTTTTTCAATTTAGATAAAGATTTATTATTGTGTATATAGTCCAGATAGAGGTACTGTAAAATATTACCTGAGAGTTTCCACCAAGTGCCTAGGAATCCTTGTTATGCAACAAATGTGCATGAGTATGATAGCATTACTTGTTGACCAGACAATAAATGAACCAGTTTGTCAGTCCCTGGTGGCGTTGTGTGATGACTGAACACTGAAGAGTTATACAACACAAGAAAAGAGTTTTATTAAAACAAAAATATATATACAACTTTGTATTTTTGGCTCTCCAAAGTATTGCTGTCATAAACAAGTTGTCTACTTCAGCAACAGCAACATTGTCTCCTTCCCTGCGCTCATTTTAATACACTGTTTACTGACTGAGCATTAAAAAAACATCTCAATAAAACACAAGTTAAAAAAAGTCAGCTGAGTCGGTGCTACTTTGGTCCAGCATACAGTCCTGTTGACACGACCTCAAAAGCGTCACAATCTGTAAACAATAGTCTGCATTAGTCCAGTTACGTGGCGAGGATCATCTAGGGTCTCATAGGGTAGCACAGTTTGGTGGCGTCCTTGTTGTTACTCTGGGTGTCGATCAGCATCAGAGGATTCCTCTGGTGGTTCTCGATGATGTGGGAGACGCTGCTGAAATACTGCAAAAAGAGAAAAAATTGTTAGAATGAAAAGTTTAAATGTCCTTGAATTCTTAATCTCACATTTTTTATCTGTTCAAAATGCACCTTAAAGGGAGATTTGTCAAGTATTTAATACTCTTATCAACATGGGAGTGGGAAAATATGTTTACTTTATGCAAATGTATGTATATATTTATTACTGGAAATCAATTAACAAGGCAAAACAATGACAAATATTGTCCAGAAACCCTTACAGGTACTGCATTTAGCATAAAAAATATGCTCAAATCATAACATGGCAAACTCACCAACAGCTGTCAGTGTGTCAGTGTGCTGACTTGACTATGACTTGCCCCAAACTGCATGTGATTATCATAAAGTGGGCATGTCTGTAAAGGGGAGACTCGTGGGTACCCATAGAACCCATTTTCATTCACACATCTTGAGGTCAGAGGTCAAGGAGACCCCTTAGAATATGGTCATGCCAGTTTTTCCTCGCCAAAATTTAGCGCTAGTTTGGAGCGTTATTTAACCTCCTTCGAAAGCTAGTATTACATGGTTGGTACCAATGGATTCCTTAGGTTTTCTAGTTTCATATGACACCAGTATCTTCACTCTAGCTTTAAGACTGATCCCGCTACAACCTAAAAATTGCAATTTGCATTGATGCATTAAAGAAATTAGTGGCGTTAAAACAAATTTTAACAACTTTGACAGCCCTAATACAGTATATACTCTATATAATATACAGATCAGACAAAACATTCGTTAACCCCTACAAACCTAGACCACAGTTACAGTCAAAATGAGAAAAAGTCCTCCACCGTACCTCCTCCCCCCTCTTCTCTCTTCCCAGAGCGTACTGCTGAGTCGAGGGTATGAAGCGGATCGGGATGTTGTACACTCTGCCCTTGTAAAACACCACTAATGTGTAGGGCTGCTGTGAGTCCTGACCGGAGCTCTTCCTCACCATGAACGCCCCATCCTGAAACAGAAAAGTCACACCCAGCAGGGGGGTTTTATTATGGGATAAAATCCACAGGCTACTCATTTGAATGACAGTGCTCTCCCAAATTCTCACTTTGTCTGAGCGACACAAGACGTCGTCAGCAGTCCTGCGGTCACAGGCGCCGGCATACCAGGATTTCCTATAGACGTCTGCGTTCTGAAATAAAGTAAATGGAGGTTAGAATTTTAAATGTTTAAGTTATTTATTCATCTTTACAATATGGTGTTTTAAGAGCTCACCTTATCTGGGTCTATTAACTCATTTTCAGCAGACACACTTCTTCTGTCAGCTGGATCTGAGACAACAAACATTATAATACTGTAACATTTTGTTTTTCTTTCACTTCATGTTAAAGTAAAAAAAACCTCCTGTGCATCTGGTTGTTAACCTGCTGTGAGCTGTACTTACTGAGGGACGTCAACTGTGGGAGAGGAATCCTGCAACAGAGAGACCACAAACAGAGCAGACCACATTTAACGCTCAGCACCAAGCTGTGATTAAAGGACATTTTTCCCTCAGTGGCATTAAAAAATGCTGTACATAAAATTGTGTACATTGTGTAAAAAACGTTTGCTACTGTGCTTCTTACTTTGGTCGTTTCAAGTCCAGCGTAAAAGCGTTTGGCGGAGGCTTCTGGTCAATTTGCATCACAGGCTGCGTTCGGCCTGTGGAATAAATCCAGACGTGTGGTAATTAAACTGTTTGCTGTTTAGTAATGAGCAGAAATTGAAGACTCATTCCACAGATGAAATATGTAAATGTGTTTTTCAGTCGGTCCGAGGCTTTTACTGTACATTTGTAACTGTCTGCTTTATCCACATTCTCTTTTAACTGGAATACATTTAATGTGGATAATCTATAAATCCTCAATGTGTGTGCAGCATACTGTATGTGTGTATGGAATTAAATCATCACTGGACACTAAAGGTGGCTAAAGGTTTGTAACTGGGGGACATTATTGCCTTCAAAAAATCCACAGAATAAAGGAAATGTGCGACGGTACCAATTGTGGTTTGATAGTGTTTCAGGGAACAACTCCAATCATAGAGAAGTGACTGGCACTCATTTTACGATGTGTGTGAGTAATTATGTGTACTTTTTTTAGCCTTTATTTAACCAGGTTTGAGATCAAAGGAGACCTGGCCAAGAATAGCAGCAACACAGAGTTTCAACAATTAACATTAATGTAAAAGCACATAGAACTGAGTAACATTGAAACTTATCAGATAAAACATTTGCACATCGACGTCCTGGACCCAATAGATTTAAACATAGTTTTAAACTTGTTCAGGTTTATTATATTTTGAAGCGATATTGGAGCAAATATGATTAAAAAAAGTTATTATTATAAAACGGTTGCTATATCGTGACAGTAGTACATGAAACTGGTAACCTGAAAAAAATCATGTGCCTCTGTGTCCTCCGGTGTTCCTAACGGCATCTGCAAGATTTCACAGACCGGAGGAAAACAAGCAGTCAGAGCTGATCTGAGGTCTGCTGTCCAGCTGCTGTCTATGAGAGCCAGCTGTCAATCACTCGCAAACTCCGACCAAACGGTCAAACTAGGCAGCGCTGATCAAATATGAATCAATATTATGTTACGTTAATGCCTATTTCTCTCCTCAAATGTTTTCAGAATCATCTTGTAGTGCACGGTTTAGCTGTAAAATGAGAAAGTTTGTGACGCGGTAGCCATTGTGAAATCTGGTGAAGGAACGCCAAGTTCTGGTCACATGACCGGAGCACAGCCAATAGGAACGCTCTCTCAATGAAATGACCTGTGATTGGTAAAAGTCTCCCGTCACGGGCTAGATTTTCTAAAGCCTGAAAACAGAGCCATGAGGAGGTGCAGATATGTAGTTATCTCTCAGAACGCTTGAATTACAATATGCTGAAAGGTTATTATGGAATTCTGCCCAATGATGCCAAAAATATACTGCCTACTGCCACTTTAAGATCAGTCTGTAGACTGTTGCATGCAGTAGGTGCAGAAAATATAAAATCTTTCTTTCCCAATTCAGTTCTGACTTTGGGAACAACAAAGTGCAAAAAGTCTTTCGAACAGAGATTGTAATATCCATAATTCAAATTTAGAAGAGAAGATAAGTAGGTAGAATTGTTTTACCAAGAATAGATTTGTAAATAATAATAGCATAGGTAAAATGGTATATTATCTGAATGAATGTAAACACTTACTTTCAAATTCCCGAGGTTTTAAATCTGGCCTCTGCAAAAAAACAACAACAACAAAAAACACTTAATGATTTTGAGTATTAAAAACAAAAGTACATACTGTAATGTTGTTGACAGACATCAGCTGATCACATAAAAACAAAGTGAAACACAATAAAGCCATGATGATATTGATGATATATGATACGTGATGTTCTTTGATATTCCTACCGGCTTTAAAGGTGGCTTTGGTGACCTCCTGAGAGAAAAAGAGATGGTCAGACAATCAGTTATTCCTTAAAGCTTAAACAGGTTACAATATATATATATACTGTATATATATATAATGTAAAAATGTTTGTGAAGTGATGCTTACTCTCTGGGCAAAGGTTTTGGTAGGAGAGGCGAAGGACCAGCTGCAGGTTTATCACTGGAACCTAGCGGAGCACACGATGCAATACCAAGAGATCTATCAGTTAGTATTACATTTACTGTCCTTCCACTGGCTGTCCTCTAGATGGCGTATCATGCTAGAATGATTCATGGTCGCAGTCTTTCTTTATATCAAAAACTTGTCACTTATTGTTAGATAAGTGTTTGTTAGATTTAATACTCACTTGGATTACAAACTTCATATTCATCGTCGTCTGTCGGCTCCTGGACCTGGAAAATCAAGACACCAATAAGTCCTCCTAACTGTGCAGCAGACAGCAAAACTCCTCTTTTAGATGCACATTTGTCATCACTTACAGCAATAGGAGATCTCCTCATATTCACCCTGAAGAAGAAAAACAACTCACTGTTAGAGTAGTAATAGGAAAGCAATGCACTTTAATGACGTACTTTCAGGCCTCTAGATTAAATGTTGTGAGTCCTACCTGGGGCTGGGTTTCGGTGGCAACGAGTGCGACTGTGTTTTGGGGATTGGGATTGGACACAGTCTGCAAGGAGATGATTAGTCTCAGACTGTAGTCAAAAATGATCTTTAAAATACTGTCATTTCATATTGTATAATGTCTATTCAATTACATAAATGAACCTCAGTCTCACACTGACCTGCTTGCTGGGAGAGATAATGAGTTCCCCTGTAAAGACGCCATAAAATGGAGCCACAATAAATTCCACATATAAATGTACTTTAAAAAAACAACAACTTTGAATTGCTGTTACATAAACGCTTACCTCTTTGTCAGGAACTTCATAAAAGTCTGGAAAAACAACCAAAGCCAAAATTAGACACACTGGGGAACCACAAAAGCCTCGTTTTGGTGCTGGATCGCATTGTTTTCATTATGTCAAACATGTCTTCAGCATGCGGCAGTATCTGCCCTTGGGCGTTTTTTTGTGTTTGGACTAACTGTCTCTCATTGTCGTGTATTTGCAAAGACTTTTCATGCATAGGCCTATAATCTGTTCTTTCAATACCATAGACATAATGGAGGCCCTCCTTTTTCCTTCTGTGTTTAGACATGCTAGTAACATGCCTCTAAGGAAGGTTACTGGATGGTTTGTATAGACATTCATGGTCCCCTAAAGGATAAATTCTGAAGATGTTCATTCATTTAGTGAAATAGATCTACTTGATGGAACATGCATTCTTCTGCTATGATATATCCTAATGACTTTAGGTGATGCCTCGACATTTCCTCTTGTGCCATCATGAGGTTTGGTTGTGGTTTTGACTGAAATGTTGCATTTTCAACACATATTTGAAGGATAAACCTGAAATTTGGTACACTTTGTGCCTCCCTCAGAATTAATAGTAATAACTTTGATGATTCCGAATTTCGTTTTATTAAATTTTCAGACCATTTCAGATTTTATAATGGGTGTGTATTGCGTGGATCGTTAAAAGCTAGAGCGCGTGACATCACGGCTAGAGTGGAGGAAAGCTTCAAAATCTTTTGAAAAATTTCCAAAGAAATTGCTCTCTAACCCACAACTTCCACTCCTCATACACAATTATTACATCAAAACGTAGGTATTTTTGTCTTCTTTCAGATGATGTGCCCATCTCTGTCTCTCTTTGTGTTTAGCAATGCAGTTCATCTGTCTGATATTAATACAAAGCATTTCTTCTTTCCGCCTATTCAGGAAAATTCAAATTTACCACTTTTGACAGTATTACAGTTTAGCTTCCAGCTTTTCTAGCAATGTATTTCAGCTCTTAGCTTCTTTAGCTAATGCAGTTCAGCTTCCAACTCTGCCAGTTGTACATTTCATCTTCTAGGGTTTTCAGCAGTGCAGTGCAATGCACTTGAGCTTTAACATTTTTAGGCAAGTCATTTCACATTTCTGCATTTTCAGCAATGCTTTTCAATAAATTTCCGCTTTTCCCACGCATTTTTAGCAGGAACTGCATTTTCTAGTTAGAGAATGTTAGCATGCTAAACGCTAAACTAAAATGAACAATGTAAACATTATACCTGCTAAACATCAGCATGTTAACACTGTCATTGTGAGCATGCTAACATTAGCATTTTAGCTCAAAGCTTCTGAAATGTTAGCTTTTCACAAAGTTAAAAAAAAAAAAAAACAGCCTTGTTTTAAAGTTAATGACAATGCAGTGGAAAAAAAACATCATCATACTGCTGTTTTTGAGCCACTTTATGTATATGGTGCTAGATTTTTTTTTTTAAATATCTATTTATTCAATTCCATTCTCATCCCCATACCTCATTCCTCTTTCTGGTTACATTTCTGCAATATTGTTGGAGATATTGTCACTTAATATTGTCTACTTTCATATGTATATAGTACGCCCACTATATTTAATTTTATTTATGTCGTCACTTTTTATCTTACAACTTATTGTCATTTTATCTTATCATTGTCTTTCTTATCTTATCTTATCTTATGCGACTATTGCTTTTATTGCAGAGTTGACCCGTTATCTCATCCTATACATTTCAATGTACCATTGACCCTGTGTTAATCTGCATGTGACAAATAAAACTGAAACTTGAACACATGGTCCAGTGGACAACGACAAAAATTAGCACCTAATTAACTGCAGTCAGGAATGGGTTCACCCTTTTATGTCATGCACCGTTTCTCCTCGTGTTACAAGTACATTTTCAGATGGTGTGTTCAACACAGGGTTTGATTGTAAGGAAGTTGAGTACAGGTTATTAGGACCAAAAGATCTAGAGGTTGACCCTTTTGTGAGCTAGTATTGAGGTACAGCATGGGTATTGTTGTACCTACCAGGACTGGGTGGACGCTCTGGTGAAGGTGTGGGCAAAATGGGCCGGTCCCTCCCTGCTCTGCTCCCAGCATGCATCACAGGATCTGAGGAGAGGCGTGCAGATTACTATCAATATTATTATATCTTTATAGTCGTATCCTTGCAGCTGTAGTATCCATATTCATTACAAAATCTGTGTCTTACTGGAAGGTGGATTCCCTGCAGGCTCTACGTAGTTGTCGTCATCGTTGCTGCAGTCTGGATTGATGTAGTCTTCCTGCAAAACAACAAACACCAACATATTGTGAAAAACGGGGTCAGCTGTCCACACACTCACTGGAAGGTATTTAGCAATTCTCAGGATATGGCGAAATTCTCCCAAGACACCATAATGTTTGTGAACATATCCGAGTGACAACAGGCCTGCAGTGCAGTATTTATGTTGGCTTTGGGTGCTTTACTTCATCGCTCTCCAGCTGGGTGGGCTCGGGGGGCAGCTCTCTGGAGGCTTTGCCTGGGCGGAGGGGCTTTCTGGGCGGCCGGTCGGGCCGGTTGCGGCGGTTGTCTGGAAAAGGAGAAGCAGAAGCAGAAACAGGACGTCAGCATTTGCATGAAGCGCCAGAATCTGAAGCCCCTCTGTGTATTGTGGCTTTGACTCAACGGTGTGAAGGGGCGAAATACACCTCCAGCTGGAAGAGAGAGATGACTGTAAAGGAGAAGCTATTGAAGATATAGAAACTGTGTGTGAACTAATGATGTTGCCATAAAAATTAACAACCTGACAGATTTTTTTAGCCATTTATGGTGACAAATAAGCGCATATATAAGCGGTTCTTCGTGTTAGATGACCGTACTGACCGAGATAGTCCCCCCCAGGGAAGGAAGTGGAGGGAGTTGTGGTGAAGGCTCTGTGGCTGGGAGGAGGCTCGTAGCTGTCGTCCTGGTCCTCATGTGGATCCTCATATGTGTCATTATCCTGGGAACAACACACTTGTAATGTTTCAAACAAACACCAGGCAAACACTTTAAATAATTTTCATGATTCCCAACTTACATAATCAGGTTCAGACAGTTCAGCATCTTCCCTGTTATCTGTAAACACACACATTCATTACAAAGAGGGAGAAAAATGAGCATGAGATGGAATTGAAATTGGGGATTTAATAAAAACCCAGCTACCTAAAAAATATTTAATACCAGCGTTAGATTCACCGGAGCAGGTGTCAGAGCACATTTTCTAATTTTAGAGAGAAGCCGACTCTTGAGGAACCAGCGGATCGCGTCTCCTCACCTCTTGAACTATTGAATAATCTCTCCACAAGTGACTTAATTGCTGTTTTTAGGACGCAGTTTGAACAGAAGCGTCACATAATTAAGCGCAGCGTGTTTCTCAGAACACCATCTGGAAACAGGTGCAGTGATGTCTACTTGTTTCCGCAGCTCAGTTGCATAAAAAAATATGTTTTTTTTATTAAGTTTTTTTTAAAATTTGGACATTTCATGAGCGTGGAGGTTTCTAAAAGGCTGGAGTTTAAGCACTGAGATGAAACAGATCTCGTAAGTGTTTGTTCTGATGGAGAAGAGAAGGCAAATCATGTATAAGAAAAGTACTAATTGAAAGGGTAGAATTGACTCCAGGTACAGTCAAGTTAAGTTCAGTAACACATCAACATGTGCTGATATGAAACTTGCACATGATTAGCTCAATATACAATATCATCTCCATGATTAGTGAAATAAGCTGAAAATCTTTAAATCTAGGGGTGTAAAGTAATTACTTGTGCATTACTTGCATATTTCAATGTTATGCTATACATACTACATCTACTCCACTACATTTCAAAAGGAAATACGTTACTTGTTACTCAGTTACAATGATCTGAACACTACAGTTGCTAGTTTTGCAAGATTTTGCATACAAAATATATGATTAGTTTATAAAATATGATGCATAGATATAGTTTAAACTACCCAAAAGTATATAAAGGAGTTTTTTATTAACTGTGAAATTAAATATGTTAAAGGTCCCATATTGTAAAAAGTGAAATTTTCATATCTTTTATATTATAAAGCGCTATATAAAATATTATTAAAGCGCTATATAAAATATTATTAAAGCGCTATATAAAATATTATTAAGTGCTATATAAATACTGTTAAACTATCAAAACGCTCAATATAAGGATAAACACACACAGCCCGTATTCAGAAATTGTGCGTTTGAAACAAGTGTGATGTCACAAATATACAATATATAGATAATCACACGGTTTTAAACATAAACATTCTAAATGTGTCCCAGTTTATTTCCTGTTGCAGTGTAAATATATGACATCAGCCGACAGGAAGTAAACATGGACCCAAGCTGTTGCCTAGCAACGCAATTCCGTTGAAATTCCGTTGAAATGCACTAAAATATAGCGTTTCAGACAGAGGGTAAATACAGGTATATTCAGGCAGACAGTATGAGGAAAATAAAGTTTTTTTTGAACATTACAACATGTAAACATGTTCTAGTAGAAACCCAAAATACAAGTATGATCCTGAAAATAAGCATGATATGGGACCTTTAATGCATCAGTAATAATATTCCTGTAATATACAGTCTATAGATTAGATATATATTATAATATACTACTCTGTATAAGGGGCTGCTCTGCCCAACGGGGAGTGGTGGAAAGCAATAAGTACATTTACTCAAGTATTATATATAAATATATATCTATAGACTGTATATTACAGGAATATTATTACTAATGCATTAACATGTTTATTTTCACAGTTAATTTGACCTCTTTTGTATATTTATATATTTATATTTATATCCAGTTATATTTATAAATTTTGGGTAGTTTAATCTATATCTATGCATCATATTTCATAAACTGAGCATATATTTTGTATGCAAAATCTTGCAAAACTAGCAACTTATTCATTGTATACTCATATATATATATACATACAGTATATATATAATGGGTGGAGTATATAATGAGTTATCGTGTTAAATAACCGTGATCTCAATAATGAGATAGACTTGAATAAAGACGTCTTTGCTATCTGTGCATCAAACACTCAACTGTGTTCAGTATCATAAGAGGTTTTAATGACATCTTATTTTGTACCAGATGAGTTAATCTTCTTGTGGAACCAGAGACAAAGACTCAGTTCTTACCTCTGTAATCTCTCGCAGGTACTTTTGGAAGTGGTTTGCTCTTCAGTCTGCCATAGAGAGAGAGATATTGACATCAGCAGCAGGCAATGAATGACTTAACAGAACACATGATCCCTTTACTATTGCAGTTTTTCAAGCTTTTCTAAGTGTAAGTGCAATTGTCACAACTGTTTCACGGGACATCACAACTCTATTGCATGTCTGCAAAAGGCAGAAACTCACCCAAAACACTTCATTCATGCTTCAGAACCTAGTTATTGTGTCAGTAAATTGGCCAATGCCACCAAAATGAAACATTGTTTTGTCATCGTGTGAGCCGCACTGGTTACGCAAAGTGTTTAGATGTTTTTTCACCAGGGAAGTCAACCCTGGAAATGTTTCTTATATACTCTTCTCCGTTTTGTTCTACTTTTTTGTCGACACTGACTGCTTACTGTACGATACATGAATGTCAGTTTTGTCCAGCTGAATGCTGTTGTGTATCACACTGAGCTTTGGATTCCCATCATTTATCGTTTACTGGGAAAAGTCAATACTATAGTGTACAATACGGTAGTACAAAGAAAAAGGATATGAACATTTGTATGTATACAGTAAGCTTATTTGCGTAGGAATTATGGCTGTCAAAGTTAACCGCACTAATTTCTTTAACGCATTAAAGCAATTTGCGCTTTTTTAGGTTGTAGCGGGCTCAGTTTTAAAGCTCAATCAGCATCATATGAAACTAGAAAACCTAATGAATCCATTGGTACCAACCATGTCATACTAGCTTCTCCTGAAGGAGGTTAATTAACGCTCCAAACTTGCGCTAAATTTTGGAGAGGAAAAACTGGCATAGCCATTTTCAAAGAGGTGCCTTGACCTCTGACCTCAAGATATGTGAGTGAAAATGGGTTCTATATGTACCCACGAGTCTCCCCTTTACAGACATGCCCACTTTATGATAATCACATGCAGTTTGGGTCAAGTCATAGTCAAGTCAGCACACTGACACACTGACAGCTGTTGATGCCTGTTGGGCTGCAGTTTGCTATGTTATGATTTGAGCATATTTCTTTTATGCTAAATGCAGTCCCTGTGAGGGTTTCTGGACAATATTTGTGATTGTTTTGTGTTGTTAATTGATTTACATTAATAAATATATATACATACATTTGCATAAAGCAGCATATTTGTCCACTCCCATGTTGATAAGAGTATTAAATACTTGACAAATCTCCCTTTAAGGTACATTTTGAACAGATAAAGAAATGTGCGATTAATTTGTGTTTAATCACGATTAACTATTTTAATCGATTGACAGCCCTAGAAGGAATGTGTTACATACTGTAAACATAAAATTCACCTTTGAGCTTTCATGTTAAGTCATAAACAGTGAACAGAAATTTGCCACAAATCTACATCCAAGCCAATAAAAAAAAATTACAGTAAATCAAGATATGAACTGAGATTTAAATGAGTAAAGTGGAATTGGTTGAGTAATAAAACTTTGACTTCTATTTGCATACATGCATCTCAGCAGACACCTGTGCTGTAAAACTGTGAAACGTCTATATTTACATAATGTAGTTAGCAGACTGCTGTTGTGCATATTTACCAGACAGGACGAGAATGAATGGGTTCTGTAATACGTGTGTCATTACAGCATCTATGTTCCTTAAGGGGACTCATTTAAGGAAAGGAAATCGAAACAACCATCTGTTTGAGTTATTTTTAGTATGTGGCTCTTACTCTTATTCCAACGGTTGTGAAAGAGGAATTTACATTCCCCAATGATGCATATATACACCACAAACAGAGCATTTTTAGATCAGCCAGACTTCTCAGAGATTTGTCTCCTACTTATCAACAAGTTAAACTGATATATTCCCACGGTGTTTTTTTTATCCACGATAGTATGTGTAGTACTAAAAGTGCAGCAAAGATGTTGAATTTTTAGAGACTGACCTTCTTAGTTTATTCAGTAAGCTGCCGTCATTTTTCTTGATGTCTTGAACGATCTTCTGAAGCTGCCTGGAAAACATA
This sequence comes from Adelosebastes latens, assembly GCA_916700685.1. Classification (NCBI taxonomy): domain Eukaryota; kingdom Metazoa; phylum Chordata; class Actinopteri; order Perciformes; family Sebastidae; genus Adelosebastes; species Adelosebastes latens. The sequence goes on from CAKAKR010063139.1 coordinate 57,616, forward strand.
ATGTGGCTTTGTCATTCAGAAACAAGTGTTCACAAAATGAATTATGCAGTATTATGAGCTGAAAGTGTAGTCATTGTTATTATTCAGCTTTAAAGGGTACTTCAGAAAGACAGCTGCAGTGTTCACATCAATTAGTCACTCTTCATTTTACCTTGAATTCTCTATTATATAATTTTTCTTTGTATTGAAGTTCTGATTCGTGTTAATGGTAAAAGCATCTATTTTTATACTAAAAACAAATGCTTACATTGACATGACAAGTTTGAACCCTTTTGTTCATAGCAGAGGAAAGTTAACACATGTAACACAATGATTTTATGGACACTATACTGCAAAAATGTACAAAGTTGTGGTTTAATTTTTGTCCAAAGTGCCAAATACAAAAACAGTCAGCAGTACTTAAGCACAGTACTTGAGTAAATGTACTTAGTTACATTTCACCACTGTAGACAGTTTTATATACATTAAAAAGCACAAGCAAAAAGTGATATTAGGAAGCAAGAAATCAAATAAAACTGATCTTCTTACCGAATCTTTGCTGTAGCAGGAGCAGCGAGTTTACCCAACGTATCCATATTCACGTTTAACATTTTTGGGCCTTGTGTATTAAAGTTTGTGCCGTCAGATTGCTCGCAGAAATGTAAATGAACACGGCGTTTAGGCTACAAGTCAAGTCTTTGTCTCAGAGGGGAGGAGGAGGAGGGAAACCATTCTAACCAGCCTCTGTAGGGAAAAATCACTTCTCTTTTCCACTCCTCGTCTCTCTCTCACGTACTCAACAAACAGATTTCAGTGAACAAACCTCTTGCATCACATCTCCTCTGACCCTCTTCAATTCCACTTCCTTCTAAATATTTTCTGGTTTGCTGCTAATAACTACATCACCTGAGATCACTAGTTGAAGTTAATAGGGACATGTTTTGTCTCTACCAAGGTCACACATGCACTTTCCACTGTTTCACGCACAAACCTCTTTATTGCCTACACTCCTCTGCCAAGAACTGTGCCAAACTGTGTTTTAAAAGTTTCCTCACAAGAGATGTTATCATTAGTCATCGTTGGACACCTTTTCACAAATAATTAACACGCGTTGGTGGGTGTGAGCGTGAAGTGGGAGCGTGTTAATCCATCACTATTTTTAGCTTGGAAACAGGTGCAATGTCATGTATGGTGTGCCATGGAAAGTACAGTATTTTAGTAGGGTGAGTAAAAATGAGACTTTCCTGTTAAACTGGCAGGAAGATGAGTGTGTGGGTGGTCACCAAAAAGGGGATTTCTTTGCTAAATAAATCTATGTTCTCTTCCTCTGATCACCGTCAACAACAGCAGAAAATGAGAAGCCAGGGAGCTGCCTGTGGTGACAAATGTGCATCCAGAATTAAAAGACTTTTTATAAGTATAGTGTGTAGGATTTGGTGACATCTAGTCGTGTGGTTGCAGATTGCAACCAACTGAGTACTCCTCCGCTCCCTTTGCAAGACTGCGGTAACGTGAGCCGCCAAGTGCAAAATCGTGGTAACGCCGTTCGCCTCACTCAGACGCCATCCTTGCCATAACTACTCGGTCAAACCCGAGTATATGGCTGGACTGTGTATGGTCAGTCTGTAAATTTGTGGCTAAATTGTTACACAAATACTCAGTGGTCTATAATGTTAAATCCAGTAAATCTTACTTAAAGGTCCCATATTGTAAAAAGTGAGATTTTCATGTCTTTTATATTATAAAGCAGGTTTAAGTGATATGTAAATACTGTGAAAGTATCAAAACACTCAATCCATGGAGAAATACACACAGTCCGTATTCAGAAACTGTGCGTTTGAAACAAGCTGTCAGGATTTCTGTCCATTTGTGATGTCACAAATCTACAATATTTAGACCATTTCACAGTTTTAAACGTAAACATACTAAATGTGTCCCAGTTTATTTCCTGTTGCAGTGGATGTAGATAACATCAGCTGACAGGAAGTAAACATAGACCCAAACTGTTTCCTAGCAACGCAATTCCGCTGCCATTCCGTTGAAATGCGCTAAAACGGAATGTTTCAGACAGAGCATAAATACAGGTATATTCCGACAGACTGTATGAGAAAAATAAAGTGTTTTTTGAACATTAAAGCATGTAAACATGTTCTAGTAGAAACCCAAAATACAAGTATGAACCTGAAAATGAGCATGATATGTCCCCTTTAAATGTACTGCAGTAGCATATCACGACATTGTAAAGCTGTGTATGAAAAATTAAGAGAGGACCACTAGCACGAGTGAGTGGAACCGCTGACACGCCCCCACTGAAAACGTAAACAAAGGACTGTTCCCGCCTTTTCATGTTGAAAGAGCAACGACCAACGAGGAAACTCCAACACTCGGCCGACCAATAATGTAACTTTATAACTCACTCAGTCACTCTGGCCCTCTGCGGTCCAGCCAATAACACTATACTTTAAGAGCAATGGAAGTCAGACGGCAGCTGGTGGTAACACGGTTTTGATCTCTGCGGCTCACGTTACCACAGTTTCACAAGAGCGTCTGAGAAATATGGTGGCCTTCAGGTAACATATAAACATGAAAGGCTCTCTCTAGAGCCAGTGTTTGGTTTGTCTGTTCTGGGCTACTGTAGAAACATGGCGGACTCCGTGAAGAGGACCCGCTCCCTATGTAGATATGAAGGGCTCATTCTAAGCTGACGAAAACACAACGATTCTTAGTTTCAGGTGATTATACACTAATGAAAACATAGTTATGAATATTATATTGCATTTCTGCTAATAGATCCCCTGAAATGTCACACACTGTACCTTTGAGGAACCAGCTGTGTGTGATTCATGATGAGAAAAGCCTTTAGACGGCCTTTGGTCACCATGTGGTCTAGAGATTGATGTGAAACTGCTGGGGACATTTTCATACTGATGGGAAATTTTAATTCCTGTCACTTGACCAGGTGTTTTCCAGTTGATTCACTTTACAGAGCTGCACTGCATATTGCTGTTATATCACAGAGAGGGCGAATGAGTGGAAAAAAGTTTGGTTTTATTCCTGGCTATGTGAGATAGTAGAACATGTTGTGTTATATACATACTGAAGTAACTGACCTGCTGTACGTGATGAACATTTCAAGTCAGTTCAGTAGCTGTCATATGTGTTGCAATGACTCAACATCCTGTGTAGGTTTTTAAATATACGTTTCCTACATTGTCTAAGACGACCAGAGGATAACAACTCTCCATGCTACAGTAATAACATGTTACTTCCTGGTTCAACATGTTTATGAAAATGAACACATAAAAACAGGAACTCAAAGAGAAAAGCATGGGACTGACAATACCACATTGAAATTAGTCAATTCAGTTGAAATTGAAACTGCAATATCTGTGCAGAGTATACAAAAAAAATACATTTCACTTGCTTGTTAACACCATTAGTGCTGAGATTAAAATTTAAATGAAAATGAATAAATTTAAGATTAAAAAATGAATAAATAAATAAAGTTGGTGTGCTCGAAAGCATAATCCACATACA
>CAKAKR010063140.1:0-18291 GCA_916700685.1 Adelosebastes latens
CTCATAGTCACTAACCCCCTAACCCTAACCCCTCCAACCCCTCATAGTCCCCAACCCCCTAACCCTAACACTTCCAACCCCTCATATTCACTAACCCCTCCAACCCCTCATATTCCCTGACCCCGTAACCCTAACCTGTCTCAGAGGGTTAATTCAGCCTGTTCAAGCCAAGAGAGATTCTTATGAACACATCATGTTAAATGGCTGTGAACACACACATGGTAACATCTTACAAGTACATGGGTGTTCACCTGAACAATACACTGGACTGGACTGTCAACTCAATGGCACTTTACAGGAAAGGCCAGAGCAGACTCTACCTGCTCAGGAGACTGAGGTCTTTTGGAGTGCAGGGGGCTCTCCTGAAGACCTTCTATGACACTGTGGTGGCATCAGCCATTTTTTATGAAGTGGTCTGCTGGGGCAGCAGCATCTCGGCTGCAGACATGAAGAGACTCGACAGAGTGATCAGCAAGGCAAACTCTGTCCTGGGATGCCCCCTAGACACAGTGGAGGTGGTGGGAGAGAGGAGGATGATGGCTAAGCTGTCATCCATGATGGAGAATGACTCTCACCCCATGCAGGACACCATCTCAGCACTGGAGAGCTCCTTCAGCGACAGGCTGCTCCACCCAAAGTGTGTGAAGGAGCGCTATCGCAGGTCCTTCCTTCCTGCAGCTGTCAGACTCCACAACCAGCACTGCTCCCAGTATACCACTTACACACCAAAAACTGACAATAACCTAATATTTTCAGGTGGAATTTCATTTTATTCTCACTGTGCAATATCATTTTCCACTTGTGCAATTTTGTTAATAGTCTGTTTATTGTCAATACTGTATATACTGCTCCTATTTTTATACTTCCTTCTATTTAAATGATTCATATTTTGTTACACTTTGTTTAGCTCTTTTTTACTGTGTTAGCTGATGCATCTTGTTTTTTGCACTATCCCCTTTGCTGCTGTACACTGCAAATATCTCCACTGCGGGACTAATAGAGGAATATCTTACCTTATGTTATCTTATCGGACCCGATACCCGATACTGATAACGGTATCGGTGCATCCCTAATTGTAACACGTGGTTAACATTGTGAAATGGTGGCGGTTAGGTTTAAGCAACAAAAGTACTTGTGACATAACATCGGCAGCAAAAATCACTCAACTTTGGGTTTTACACCGGACACGGACGCCGGTCTCCTGAGTAAAAGTCCTGTTTGTTTGACCCATCCAACCTCCCCCTCTCCCCGCCCTTAATGCACTTCTTGCTCTTAAATACTCATCCATTGCTCTGAGCAACTAATAATGACGCAGATGGGTTTACATTGGAGTTACTTGAAAGCCTGGTGCGTCTCATACAGATGCTAAAGGGTATAAAGAGAGCCACTGCCCAAGCATTGGTATTTGACGCCCTGGGAGAGAGACCAGGCTGCTATTATAGTACGTTCACATCACTTATTTGGTAAGTAACACTGTACTCTTTCTCCCAACCTGTGCCTGCAGTAAATCAGCTTTTCATACTGTGTACTCATCGCCTGGCTGCATTCACCTTTATTTAGCAACCTATGTGTGTGTGTGTGTGTGTGTGTGTGTGTGTGTGTGTGTGTTTTGTGTGTGTGAACTGGCAGAGACGGCAAGCTAGGGCTTGTCTGTTTGCCTGTAGAAATTCCTTCGTGTTCAGGAATAGCAAAGGATGAATGTGTGTGTGTGTGTGTGTGTGCGTGTGCATGTGCGTGTACGTGTGCATGTGCGTGTGTGTGGTTTGGCATAGATACAGGTGGCAACATGCTGGAGAGAATTTTATATAAAGAGAAAGTTAATTGAGAAAACAAATCAGACGACCAGTAAACACAGGACAAGAGTTGTATTTCTTCGCTGATGTTGACTGTTTATATAAATCAGAACCAAAAGTGCACTATCAACAATGTCAACAATGACTTTATTCTCGTAATATTACGACTTTTTTTCTTGTAAAGTTATGCCTTTATTCTCGTAATATTACGACTTTTTATCTTGTTAAGTTATGACTTCATTCTCGTAATGTTACGACTTTTTTTCTCGTAAAGTTATGACTTTATTCTCGTAATATTACGACTTTTTTCTCGTAAAGTTATGACTTCATTCTCGTAATGTTACGACTTTTTTTCTTGTAAAGTTATGACTTTATTCTCGTAATATTACGACTTTTTTCTCGTAAAGTTATGACTTTTTTCTCACAATATTACAACTTTTTTTTCTCGTTAAGTTATGAATTTATTCTCCTAATATTACGTAATTTTTCTCGTAAAGTTATGACTTTATTCTTGTAATATTACGACTTTTTTCTCGTAAAGTTATGACTTTTTTCTCGTAATATTATGACTTTATTCTGTAAATCTCAGATGTTTTTTCCCCTCAATGTGGCCCTAATATTCCGTAGTACATTTGCTCTTTGGCCCTCACTGCATTAGACTTACAGTATATACTATATACTTAGACTATAAACTGTGTTACCTTCATGATCAAATGTTTTCCGGCTCCAGACAGATTTTTTTTTGCCTAAAATGGCTCTTTTGATAGTAAAGGTTGCTGACCCCTGGGTTAAAGGAAGGAAGAATGATGGATGGATAGATGAAAGTAAACACAAACAGGCCGTCACAATATTTGGCATGAGCCAAATCATCTATACACAACAACAACATTTATGAGGAGGAAGTCTTGTCATTTTACAAAGGAAGCTGATTTGAGATCAGTCCAGTGCTGCTGCATGCACTTAGTCAGTGTAAAAAAACCCTCTGCTGCTCTCCAGTTATCTGTCCACATGTAGCCCCTTCATTTAATGGAAGCTCCTTCTCCACTTCTTTTATATGTCCTGCGACATATGGCTCTGTTTTAGTGCATTTCAACGGCAACAGAATTGCGTTGCCTGGCAACAGTGTTGGTCCATGTTTACTTCCTGTCAGCTGATGTCATTAACATACACTGCATCCAGGAATAAACTGGGACACATTTAGAATGTTTAAAACCGTGTAATGGTCTAAATATTGTATATTTGTGACATCACAATTGGACAGGAATCCTGACGGCTTGTTTGAAACGCACAATTTCTGAATACGGGCTGTGTGTATTTCTCCGTATATTGAGCTTTTTGTTAGTTTAACAGTATTTATAAAGCACTTAAACCTGCTTTATAATATAAAAGACATGAAAATCTTAGTTTTTACAATATGGGACCTTTAAAACTCCACTCACCTTTTAAAATATCCACATGGTCTCAGAGGAAATCTAGGGACAACACCATATAAAATATGGAACACAATCAAGTTTGTCTATATCAAGGGCAATCCCTTGAAGTCTGTCAATATTCAATATTTTTCTTATTGTCGAACCAACAGGTATAGCGTGTATCAACGCCTTCAATCAATCTCTTCTTCCTCTGAGCCATAGAGCTCCATTAAAACACATCAATGAGCCTCACTGTGTCACCAGCTGACATGTTCCTTCATCACCATGAACACACACACTGGAGTTTATTTAGACTCAATCCCACATCAACCATCCTGCTGCCACAAATACTCACTAGAGCAGAACATGTGGATTAATCCGCCACCGAAAATAGTCCCCAACAAATGTACTACTTCCTCCTGTTTGAGTAATGTTTGATAAAAACTACAGTGACCAGCTGTTTAAGAAAATTACTGAGCATTTAAGGGCGTTTTCACACCTGCAGTTGGTTTGCTCTGGTCTTAATCAGGGACCAAATTATTACCGTGCTGCATGTTGCCTTGTGTTTGGTTTGTGTTCACACGGCAGCATTTACAAGAGGACCAAAAGTTTGGTGCGCAAAGAAACTGCTCTCTGATAGGTCAGAATTTCCATGCTGGAAAACTCCCGGAAGTAAACAAAGAAGAGCAGACTTCCAGAACACAACAATGGAGGGACGCGGCTTGATCTTGGCCCTGGTCATCTTTTTTTTTACCTCGTGCAATTTTTCACTCAAGGCAACGATACAGTTTGAAAATTCAATTCAATTCAATTCAATTCAATTCAATTCAATTCAATTCATTTATATATAGCGTCAAATCATAACAGAGATTATCTCGAGATGCTTTATATATAGAGCAGGTCTTAGACCGTACTCTATAGTTTAGAGACCCAACAAGAGATCCCACCAAGAGCATCGGAATGCACTGTGGCCAGGAAAAACTCCCCATTTAGCGGGTAGAAACCTAGAGCAGAACCAGGCTCTGGGTGGGCGGCCGTCTGCCTCGACCGGTTGGGTTGAGAGAGAGAGAGAGAGAAAGAGAGCACAGCAACCACAGTAATAGCACAGCAGCTGTAATAACTAATACAAGTAGGACTAATAACAAAAATCATTAGCAGGGGATGTAAAAGAGTGATAATACAACTATCAGAATTGATATCATTGGGTCGTCCTCAGACGGGCTTTCAAGCGGAGCTTCCAGCTATCTCAGTCCACCATACATCTGGCTAGCTCGCCAGCACTGTCCATCATCTCTCCTCAGTACGTCCATGTATGTTGGTGTGGGACGTCCCTGTGATCGATGCCCGTGCGTTGGTTCCCGCAGCATCAGCATGCTTGCTGGGAGTTCTTGATGTCTTTGGCAGTGACCGAGAAGTCTCATTCTCCAGGCTGCCACTTTGTCGCTTAGCCTTGGTAGTCCCTCGTACAGATGGAATTAATTAATGATGGTAGCAGTTGGTGTCAAGCAGGCAGCAGACGCGGCAGCAGATGCAACCACAATTCAGGTGTAATCCCGATCCAGGTGTAATCCCGATCCAGGTGTAACCCCGATCCAGGTGTAACCTCGATCCAGGTGTAACCCCACTCCAGGTGTAACCACGCTCCATGGTTACCTGCGAGACGAGAAAGCACAAGGACTCCGGGGAAGAACTGAAGTTAGTAACAATGAATGGAACATGAATATATACTCCTTGATAGAAAGGAGCTCAGTGTGTCATAGGAAGTCCCCCGGCAGTCTAGGCCTATAGCAGCAGAACTAGGGGCTGGTCCAAGGCAGCCCTAACTATCAGCTTGATAGCTGAAGGCTCTGGCTCCCATTCTACTTTTGGAGACTCTATGTACCTCAAGTAACCCTGCTGCATTCTGTGAGCGCAGTGCTCTAGTGGGGTAATAGGGTACTTTGAGCTCTTTAAGATATGATGGGGCCTGACCGTTTAGCGCTTTGTAGGTGAGGAGGACGATTTTAAATTCTATTCTTGATTTTACAGGGAGCCAGTGTAGAGAAGCTAATACAGGAGTAATATGATCTATTTTTCTAGTTCTTGTCAGAACACGTGCTGCAGCATTCTGGATCAACTGGAGAGACTTAAGAGACTTATTGGAGTAACGTGTGAAGGGGAGGGCTGTGTTTGTGTGTGTGTTCTTGTTTTCATGACAAATGAGGACAATTCTATGATAACACACCTTCAATATCAGGACGCTCGGAAAAATTAGGACATTTTTGGCGTCCTCATTTTCCTAGCTCACCACAGTGTTCTAGAGCGTCTGTAACATTAAAATGGGTCTGGGTCAGGTCTGACAAAAATATAGCCTCCACAGATGGATGTATTCGTAGAAGCATGGCTCGGAAATACTTTGATTCCTAGGTCTCTAGGACCTTGGGGAAGGCACGTCCCCATTTGTCACGTTTTTTTCAAAAGGCCTGATATTGTCTATAAACACGTATGTGTTTGTGTGTGTGTGTGTGTGTGTGTGTGTGTGTGTGTGAGAGAGAGAGTGTGTGTCTTGAGTGATGAGAAACAGGTGCTGCCTGGTGATTGGTCAATTCAAGGAGATTGCTGCCTGATGATTGGTCCACTGGATGACATCAGCCTTTTTAAACTCCAGCTGCCAGCATCTCTGCCCTCTTCACCTCTACCACTCCCAACAAAGCCAGCAACTGTGTCTGTGTATTTGAGAACTGTGATAAGTATGAATTGTGACTTAGTGTGTTTCTTTTCAGAATGGTTAATTGGTAGTATAAATTGGTAAATTGTTTGTTAACGAAACATTTGATCATTTGATAGGGTTTAGATTTGGACCTATGTTTTGACTAATTTGTCAATATTTCAGTTTTTTTGTCACTGTAAAGATAGAGCACTTTAAAGCAGTTTTGGTAGGGGTGAGAAGCCCTTTTCTTTTGTTTGCCAAGTGGCTGTTTGTCTCTTGTTTTGATGGTAGGAGCTCAGGTTAGAGACTTGTCTTTTGTTTAACCTTTTTATTTTGGTTTAGGGCAGGTTAGTTTTAAACAAGTGATATTTTGTTTGTTGTTTTGGGCATGGCTCAACTCTGAAATTGAAACAAACTGCTCCTTGTGTGTTTTGAAACCGTGTGTAGCTCGCCTTTCTTGAGAGTGGGAAGAGTGGGAGTCGGACATCGTGTTATGTCTAGGTTCCCCTAGACCGGGGGCATAACACATGCTAACAATGATTTTTTCCAACAAATTTTTCGCCAAATTATAATATGACCTTTTTTCACAACGTTTTTCAACATACTTTATTATGATTTTTTTTCATGAAATATTTCGACATACAATACTATAACTTTTTTTCATGAAATATTTCGATATACTATACTGTGACTTTTTTTCATGAAATCTTTCGACTTATTATACTATGACTGTTTTTCACAAAATTTTTTTACATACTATACTATGAAGTTTTTTTCAGGAAATTTTTCGACATGCTATACCATGTCTTTTTTCATGAAAGATTTGACATGTTATACTACGACTTATTTTCATAAACTTTTTCAACATAATATATTATGACTTTTTTTCATTAAATGTTTTGACATACTATATATACTATAACTTTTTTTTCAGGAAATTTTGATATACTATACTATGACGTTTTTAAAGGAAATCTTTCGACATACTACACTCTGACTTTTTTTCATGAAATATTTCAACATGCTACACTATAACTTTTTTTCAGGAAATTTTCCGACATATTATGACTTTTATTCATGAAATTTTTTGACATACAATAGCAAGACTTTTTTTCATGACATTTTTTGAAATACTATACTATGACTTTTTTTCAGGAAATTTTCCGATATACTATAGTATGACTTTTTTTTAGGAAATTTTTTGACAAGCTATATTATGAATTTTTTTCAGTAAATATTTTGACATACTATGAAAACATTATCGACATACTATATTATGAGTTTTTTCATGAAATTCTTTGACACGCTACACTATGAGTTTTGCTCATGAAGTTTTTCGAAATACAATACTATGACTTTTTCTCAGGAAATTTTTCGACATGCTATATATATACTATAACTTTTTTTTCAGGAAATTTTGATATACTATACTATGATATTTTTTAAGGAAATCTTTCGACATACTACACTCTGACTTTTTTTTCGGAAATTTTTTCAAGAATCTATGCTATGACTTTTTTTCACTAACTTTTTCGACATACTACACTTTAATTTTTTTTCATGATATTTTTCGACATGCTATACTGTTTTTTTCATAAACTTTTTTCGATATACTATAATTTGACTTTTTTTCATGATATTTTTTGACATACTATAATATGACTTTTTTCATGACATTTTTCAACACACAATACTATGACTTTTTTCAAGAAAACCTTCGACATGTTATACTAAGACTTTTTTTCATAACCCTTTTCGACAAACTATACTATGACTATACATAGTATGTCGTAAAATTTCATGGAAACAAAGTCATAGTTTTGTATGTCGAAAAATTTCATGCAAAAAAGTTATGTTATAGCATGTTGAAAAACTGAATGAAGAAAAGTCGTAATATAGTATGTGGAAAAACTTCATGAAAAAAAGTTAGCATTGTATTTTGAAAGATTTCATGAAAAACAGTCATACGATTGTATGTCGAATAATTACATGAAAAAAGTCATACAATGTATTTCGAAAGATTTCTTGAAAAAAAGTCATAGTATAGGATGTCGAAAAAATGTTACGAATAAATGTCATTGTATAGTATGTCACAAAATTTCCTGAAAAAAAGTTATAGAAGAGTAAGTCGAAAACGTTTATGAAAAAAATTCATAGTTTAGCTTGTCAAAATATTTCATGAAAACAATTCATAGCATAGTATGTCAGAAAATTTCATGGAAAAAAGTCATTGTATACGATGTCGAAAAATTTCATGAATAAATGTAATTGTATAGTATTTTGAAAAATGTCCTAAAAAAAGTTATAGAAGAGTAAGTCAAAAAAGTCTATGAAAAAAAGTCATTGTTCAAAAATGTCCTGAAAAAAAGTAAAAGTATAGCATTTCGAAAGATTTTTTGAAAAAAATTCAGAGTATATGATGTCGAAAAAGTTCATGAAAAAACTTCATAGTTAAGCTCGTCAAAAAATTTCCTGAAAAAACGTCATACAATTTATCTCAAAAGATTTCTTGGAAAAAAGTCATAGCATAACACATCGAAAAATTACCTGTAAAAAAAGTCATAGCATATAGTATGTCAGAAAATTTCAAGAAAAAAGTCATAGTATAGAATGTCGAAACATTTATTGACAAAAAGTCAGGGTATAGCATGTCTACAAATTTCATAAAAAAAAGTCATAGAATTTATCTCAAAGTCAAAAGTGTGGTATGTCGAAAAAATTCCTGAAAAAAAGTCATAGAATTTATCTCAAAGGATTTCTTGAATAAAAGTCATAGTATAGGATGTTGAAAGTTTTCATGAAAAAAAGTCATAGTATAGTATGACGAAAGAATTCTTGAAAAAAAGTCATAGTATATAATGTCGAAAAATTTCATGGAAAAAAAGTCATACTATTTATCTCGAAAAATTTCTTGAAAAAAGTCATAACATATCATGTCGAAAAATTTCTTGGAAAAAAGTCATAGTATAGTATGTCAAAAATGTTTATGAAAAAGATTCATAATTTAGCAAGTCGAAAAATTTCATGAAAACAGTTATAGTCTTGTATGTGAAAAAACTTCATGTAAAAAAATTCAAAGTTTAGCATGTCGAAAAATATCCTGAAAAAAAGTGATAGTATTGCATGTCGAAAAATTTCATGAAAAAAGTTAGATTAGACTATGTTGAAAACTTTCCTGAAAAAGTCATAGTATAGCAATTTTAAAAATTTCATGCAAAATAGTCATGGTATATTAGGTCTAAAAATGTAATGAAAAAAAGTCATAGTATAGCATGTCGAAAAAGTTCATGAAAAAAAATCATAGTATAGCATGTCGAAAAATTTCCTGGAAGAAAGTCATAGCATAAAATGTTAGAAAATTTCATGAAAAAAATTCATAGTTTAGTATGTCGAATAATTTAATGAAAAAAAAGTCATATGTTTGTATGTCGAATAATTTCATGAAAAAAAGTCATACAAGATTTCTTGAAAAGAAAGTCATAGTTAAACATGTTGAAAAATGTAATGGAAAAAAAGTCATAGTTTTGTATGTCGAAAAATGTCATGTAAAAAAAAGTAATATTATAGCATGTCAAATAATTGTAATTGTGTAGTATGTCGAAAAATTCAGTGTTCTATTTCGAAAAATTTCAGGAAAAAAAGTCATAGTAAAGGATGTTGAAAAATTTATTGAAAAACAGTTACAGTATAGTATGTCAAAAAAGTTTATGAAAAAAATTCATAGTTTAGCATGTCAAATAATTTCCTGGAAGAAAAGTCACAGTAAATGATTTCGAAAAATGTAATGAAAAAAAGTCATAATATAGTATGTTGAAACATTTAATGAAAAATATTCATAGTATAGCATGTAGAAAAATTTCTCAAATTTCACTTAAGGATTGGCCTCCAAGCATCAAATCTTCATTCTGAGCTCAATTTTATGTAAAACTAGTGTCCATCACTTAAGTAGCTGAAACTGTCTTTCTCTCCCAAAAAACACTCAGAAATGCATTTCTCCTCAAGAAACACTCAAAAGTGGATTAATATGAAAAGGATGTAATTTCTTTACTTTCTTGCATTGGAAACCTCCAAAACATGATAACAAATTTTACATAAGCATTGGCCTCCAAGCATCAATCCTTCATTCTGAGCTCAATTCCATATAAAACTCTAGTTTTCATTACTCGCTTAATATGTCTTTCTCTTCCAAAAACCACTCAGAAACGCATTTCTCCTCAACAAACACTCAAAAGTGGATTCATATGAAAAAGATGTAATTTCTTCACAGAAACACATCTCTTGCATTGGAAACATACAAAACAATACAATAGCATGTCAAAAAATGTCATTAAAAAAAAAGTCATGGTATTGTGAGTCGAAAAATCATAAATAAAGATCATATTATAGCATGTCAAAAAATGTAGTGGCAACAAGTCATAGTTGAGCTTGTGGAGAAATTTCCAGAAAAAAAATCATAGTAAAATTTATCGAAAAATTTCATGAAAAAATAGTCATGGTATTGCATGTTGAAAAATGTAATGAACAAAAGTCGTAGTATAGTATGTTGAAAACCTTCATGAAAAAAAGTCAGTATTGTATTTCGAAAAATTTCGTGAAAAACAGTCATACTATTGTATGTCGAATAATTACATGAAAAAAGTCATACAATGTATCTCGAAAGATTTCTTGAAAAAAAGAAAGATCTCCTGAAAAATTCATAGCATAGTATGTCAGAAAATTTCATGAAAAAAAGTCATAGTATAGGATGTCGAAAAAAGTTTTATGAATAAATGTCATTGTATAGAATGTCGAAAAAGTTTATGAAAAAAATTCATATTTTAGAATGTCGAAAAATGTCTTAAAAAAAAGTCGTAGTGTAGCATGTCGAAAATTTGAATGAATAAAAGTTGTATTATAGTATGTCAAAAAAGTTCATGAGAAAAATTCATAGTTTAGCATGTCGAAAAATTTCATGAAAAAAAGTTCTAGTATAGCATGTTGAAAAATAGTCAAATGGACCTGCATTTATATAGCGCTTTTCTAGTATTCCGACCACTCAAAGCTCTTTACACTACATGTAACCCATTCACACCCTGATGGCAGAGGCTGCTAAGGTGCCAACTTTGCCCAACAGCTCTAATCTAAATACTCATTCACACAACGATGGCTATGCCTTCAGGAGCAGTTTGGGGAGTGGGCAGTGTCTTGCTCAAGGACACATCGACATGTGACCTGGAGCAGCCGGGGATCGAACCGCGACCTTCCGATTGGTGGACGACCTGCTCTACCCTCTGAGCCACAGCCGCCCACTAGTATGGTATGTTGAAAAATTTCATGGAAAAAAAGTCAGTATTGTATGTCGAATAGTTTCTTGTCAAAAAGTCATAGTATAACATGTCGAAAATTTTCCTGAAAAAAAGTCATAGTAAAGGATGTCGAAAAATTCAATGAAGAGAGTCATTATATAGTATATCAAAAAATGTAATGAAAAAAATTCAAAGTTTAGCATGTCGAAAAATTTCATGAAAAAAATGTCAGAATTGTATTTCGAATAATTTCATGAATAAAAAAGCATACAATTTATCTCGAAAGATTTCTTGAAAAAAAGTCATAGTATAACAGGTCAAACATTTTC
Organism: Adelosebastes latens; assembly: GCA_916700685.1. Lineage (NCBI taxonomy): Eukaryota > Metazoa > Chordata > Actinopteri > Perciformes > Sebastidae > Adelosebastes > Adelosebastes latens. The sequence goes on from CAKAKR010063140.1 coordinate 11,509, forward strand.
CTGGAAAAAATTCGTAGCATCCGAAAATTTCATGAAAAAAAGTCATAGTAGAGTATGTCAAAAACGTTTATGAAAATAATTCATAGTTTAGCATGTTGAAAAATTTCATGAAAAAAAGTCAAAGTATAGTATGTCGTAAAATTTCATGGAAACAAAGTCAAAGTGTAGTAGGTCGAAAAATTTCATGGAAAAAAGTCGGAGTGCTATGTCACATAATTTCATGAAAAAAAGTTATACTGTTGTATGTCGAATAATTACATGAAAATAAGTCATACAATTTATCTCGAAAGATTTCTTGAAAAAAGTCATAGCATAGTATGTCAGAAAATTTCATGAAAAAAAGTCATAGTATAGGATGTTGAAATTTCTTTATGAATAAATGTAATTGTATAGTATGTCGAAAAATGTCCTAAAAAAAGTTATAGAAGAGTATGTCTAAAAAGTTTATGAAAAAAATACATTGTTTAGCATGTCGAAAGATTTCATGAAAAAAAAAGTCAGTATTGTATCTTGAAAAATTTAATGAAAAGAAGTCATAGTATAGCAAGTCCAAAATTTAATGAAAAAAATTTGTATGGTATTTTGAAAAGTTTAATGAAAAAAAGTCATATTATAGCATGTCAAAAAATTTCATGAAAAAAAGTCGAAGTATAGTATGTCGAATAATTTCATGATAAGAAGTCATACAATTTATCTCGAAACATTTCTTGAAAAAACGTTATTGTAGAGTATGTCAAAACGTTTATTAAAAGAATTCATAGTTTAGCAGGTCGAAACATTTCATGGAAAAAAGTCATATGCCGAAAAATGTTATGAACAAAATTCGGTATTGTATTTCGAAAAATTTCATGTAAAAATGTCATACCATTGAATGTCGAATAACTTCTTGAAAAAAAGCCATACAACTTATCTCGAAAGATTTATTGAAAAAAACTCATTGTATAACATGTCGAAAAATTTCCTGGAAAAAATTCTTAGCATAGTATGTCAAAAAATTTCATGTAAAAAAGTCAAAGTATTGTATGTCGAAAAATGTAATGACAAAAAGTCATACAATTTATCTCGAAAGATTTCATTAAAAATGTCATTGTACAGCATGTCGCAAAATTTCTTGAAAAAAAGTTATAGAAGATTAAGTCAAAAAGGTTTATGAAAAAAATTCATAGTTTAGCATATCAAAAAATTTCATGAAAACAATTCATAGTATAGAATGTCGAAAAATATCATGAAAAAAGTCGTAATATTGTCTGTCGAATAATTTCATGAAAAAAAGTCATACAATTTATCTCGAAAGATTTCTTGAAACAAAGTCATTGTATAACATGTCGAAAACTTTCCTGTAAAAAATTCATAGCATAGAATATCGGAAAATTTCATGAATAAATGTCATTGTATAGTATTTCCTGAAATTTTTCGCCATGCTAAAAAGTTGACTTTTTTCAGAAGATTTTTCGAAGTAGTATACTATAACTTTTCTTTCAAGGAATTTTATGACATACTATACTGTGATCATTTTTCATGAAATTTTTCGACATACTATACAATGACTTTTTTAATAAAATCTTTCGAGATAAATTGTATGAGTTTTGTCATGAAATTTTTCGACATCATATACTATGAATTTTTTTCAAAAATCTTTCGACATGCCACACTTATTTTTTTTCAGGAAAATTTTGAACTATGACTTTTTTTTAGGACATTTTTCGAAATACTATACAATGACAATTATTCATGACATTTTTCGACATCCTATACTGTGACTTTTTTCCATGAAATTTTCTGACATACTATGCTATGAATTTTTTACAGGACATTTTTTGACATTTTATACTATGACTTTTTTTCAAGAAATCTTTCGAGATAAATTGTATGATTTTTTTCATTAAATTATTTGACAGACAATAATATGACTTTTTTTCATGAAATTTTTCTAAATATAATACTATGAATTGTTTTCATGAAATTTTTTGACATGCTAAACTATGAATTTTTTTCATAAACATTTTTGACTTACTCCTCTATAACTTTTATTCAGGAAATGTTGCGACATGCCAATGTAAATGACTTTTTTAATGAAATCTTTCGAGATAAATTGTATGACTTGTCAGGAAATTTTTCGACATACAATACTATGAGTTTTTTACATGAAATTATTCAAGATACCATACTACATTTTTTTCATGAAATATTTTGACATGCTATACTATGACTTTTTTCATGACATTTTTCAAGATACAATACTGACTTTTCTTCATGAAATTTTTCGACATGCTAAACAATGTATTTTTTCATAAACTTTTTAGACATACTATACAATGACTTTTTTCAGGAAACTTTGGATATACTATACTATGAATTTTCTTCATAATCTCTTTGTGACATACTCTTCTATAATTTTTTTTAGGAAATTTTTCGACATACTATACAATAACATTTATTCATAAAAAATTGTCGACATCCTATACTATGACTTTTTTTCATGAAATGTTCTGACATACTATAATGTGACTTATTTCAAGAAATCTTTTGAGATAAATTGTATGACTTATTTTCATGTCATTTTCGACATAGTACTCATAGACTTTTTTCCATGAAATTTTTTGACCTACTACACTTTGGCTTTTTTTCAGGAAATTTTTCGACATACAATACTATGACTTTGTTTCCATGAAATTTTACGACGTACTATACTTTGACTTTTTTTCAGAACATTTTTTGACATGCTAAACTATTCATTTTTTTCATAAACTTTTTTGACATTCTACTATGACTTTTTTTCATAAAATTTTCGGACATACTATGCTATAAATTTTTTCCAGGAAAATTTGCGACTCGTTATACTATGACTTTTTTTCAAGAAATCTTTCGAGATAAATTGTATGACTTTTTCTCATAAAATTATTCTAAATAAAATACTGACTTTTTTTTCATGGAATAATTGAATTTTTTCAATATGCTAAACTATTAACTTTTTTCATAAACTTCTTAGACATACTCTTCAATAACTTTTTTTCAGGAAAATTTTCGACATGTTATACTATGACTTTTTTTACAAGAAATTATTCGACATACAATACTGACTTTTTTTCCATGAAATTTTTCCACATACCATACTAGTGGGCGGCTGTGGCTCAGAGGGTAGAGCAGGTCGTCCACCAATCGGAAGGTCGTTGGTTCGATCCCCGGCTGCTCCAGGTCACATGTCGATGTGTCCTTGAGCACTTAACCCCAAATTACTCCCGAAGGCATAGCCATCGGTGTGTGAATGAGTATTTAGATTAGATCCTGATGGACAAAGTTTACCTTAGCAGCCTCTGCCATCAGGGTGTGAATGTGTGTGAATGTGTGAATGTCGACACATTCACACTACATAGTGTAAAGAGCTTTGAGTGGTTAGAAGAGTAGAAAAGCGCTATATAAATGCAGGTCCATTTGACTTTTTTTCATGATATTTTTCGACATATTATACTATGACTTTGTTTACATGAAATTTTACGACATGCTATACTTTGACTTTTTTTCAGGAAATTTTTTGATATGCTAAACTATTAATTTTTTTCAGGAATTTTTTCGATATGCTCAACTATGAATTTTTTCATAAACTTTTTAGACATATTACACTATGATTTTTTTTCATGAATTTATTCGATATGCTAAACTATGAATTTTTTTCAGAAACTTTTTAGACATACTATAATATTACTTTTTTCATTCAATTTTTCAATATGCTAAACTATGAATTTTTTTCCTGAAATGTTTCGTCATGCTAAACAATGACTTCTTTCAGCAGATTTTTTGACGTTGTATACTATAACCTTTCTTTCATGAAATTTTTCGACATACTTTCATGAATTTTTTCATGAAATTTTTCGACATGCTTTACTATGACTTTTCTTCATGAATTTTTTCGATATGCTAAACTATGAACTTTTTTCGTAAACTTTTTAGACATACAAAAATATTGTTAATGTCGCACAAAATTGTAACATCTTTTTAAATAGTATTTTTCACATTGTGATCTGAATGAAGTAAAGGTATGGAAAGAGCTGGCAGTGGAGTACAAGAGGTCTGTTATGTTCTTCATGGAATCTCAACCCCTTTTTTTAAGTTTTTATGACTTTTTATCATTACATTTTTTAATATGCTAAACTATGATTTTTTTTCCTGAAATCTTTCGACATACTATACTTTGACTTTTTTTCATGAAAGTTTTCCACATGCTATACTATGACTTTTTTTCATAAACTTTTTAGACATACTATACTATGACTTTTTTTCATGAAATTTTTCGACATGCTAAACTATGAATTTTTTTCATAAACTTTTTAGACATGCTAAACTATGAACTTTTTTCCTGAAATTTTTCGCCATGCTAAACTATGACTTTTTTCAGTCGATTTTTCGACGTAGTATACTGTAACTTTTTTTTCATGAAACTTTTCGACATACTATACTGTGATTTTTTTCATGAAATTTTTCGAAATACTATAATATGACTTTTTCCACTAACTTTTTCAACATATTATACTTTGACTTTTTTGAATGAAATTTTTCGAGAAGTATCTCAAAAACTGGTACTGATTCTTTTTCAGACATTTTTTTCGACATATTATACAATGACTTTTTTGAATGAAATATTACAACATACTATGCTGTGACTGTTTTTTAAGAACATTTTGGAAATACTGTACTATGACTTTTTTCACTAAATTTTTTGACATGTTATACTATGACTTTTTTTCAGGAAATTTTTCGAAATACTATAAAATGAATTTTTTTCCCTAACTTTTTCGACATACTATACTATGACTTTTGTTTTTAAATTTTTGACATACTATAATATGCCTTTTTCCATGAAATCTTTTCACATACTATACAATGACTTTTTTTCCAAGAAAAATTTCTAAATGCTAAACTATGACTTTTTTCAGGAAGTTTTTTCAGAAAGAATGAGGAGGAGTTTCTTCCCTCAGGCCATCAGACTGCTAAATGAGCCTAACACTTAAGCTTCCCCCCCCTCACTACTCCATCATTCACTTTTGCACTGTTAGCACCTTTGTTATGTTGGTCTGGTAATGTTATGTTGGTTTATTATTTATGTTGGCTGGTTTATGTTGGTTGCACTGTACAGCCGGAGAGGTACATAAGCATTTCACTGCGCATTATACTTGTTTAATTGTGTATGTGACAAAGAAACTTGAAACTTGAAACTTGAACTTATCTATGATATTGTATTTTATTTATCCCTTATGAGTTTTACCTGTTTTACAGCATGCACTTTACTTACTAAAGCACTTTAATTATTTACAGTGACGATGAGCGGGACTTGGTATTTTGTGAGGTTTTTATGAATAACTTTCTAATATGATGAATGCCACCTACAGGACGAAATGTTTTAATAGCAGCTCACTTTTTATATCATATTTTATATTATATTTTTACATGTTCTTAAAGTTTGCCTTTGTAAATAAAGATTTTCCTTATAAACAGCACTTATTTTGTATATTTCACATACAGATATATATATATATATATATATATATATATATATATATATATATAAAAATATACTTTACATTTAATACTAACCCACTGCCTGCATGGTTGGATGTGTTTTTATACAATTCTATTAACAGCACTTTTATAATCCTTCTGTAGCACTTTTATTTATTTTTTAGTACTAACCTATGGTGTGCATTATTGTTTTGAAGTGTCCGGACTTATTTCCTATAATGATTATTTAAGAAAAATATTTGTATTCATATTCTCTTATTTTTCAGATTTTAGATATACTGTATCTATATATACATATGTATTCATTTATTTTATCCAACTGTTTGGGCTACTATTTTAACATTTTTTTCTTGTTTTAAAGGTTTTTTTTTTAATAGAAACCTTACAGCTTTTTTTTCCCACCTCTCCGTTGTCCTTGAGTAAGTGGACCCCATGAATTTTAGCGATCTTAAAAAACATTTTATGATTCTTTTATTATGGCATTTTAGAGGAATTTTATTCAGCTGGTACCTGTGTGCCCAAGCACCTTGCAGCATTAAATAAGAGTGCTGCGTTTTAAACTAACCCTAAAGCCATGGACACACAGCACGCATGAGGCTCGCGTGACGTCGCGTCGTGGCTGCGTGATGCACACCTAGGGTGTTCACACTAGACGCGAGTTAGCTGCGTCCTGGGAGCCTGTCGGCTACCTGTCAGCTGTGTTTCTGCTGCTGCTGACAGCCCTTTCTTTCTACATAGAGTTTGCCTTTTAATGGCCATTTAACTTCATGATAGATATAATTTATATTTATTTTAGACAGAGAAAGGTTCAGAAACGTGTGGTAATTAGTAAATAATAGTAATAATCCACAATTAAAACTCCGTACTGTATTAATTTATGATGCTTTCCAAGTCACTGCTTGTTCCACATCACTGTCCGGCACATATTTCAGAATAAAAGCCTCGTGTTAACAAATGAAGGAATTCTGTGCAATGAAAACCCGCTTTAGGGCTTTTATTTCGAAATGAAAGCAGGAAGTGTTGATTTAAACTCCAAACTTTATCAATTTTTTGAGCTCCCAAAGTGACTGAGTGTTTCCACAGCACTGACTGCTCATATTTCAGAATAAAAGCCTCGTGTTAACAAATGAAGGGATTCTGTCTATAGAAAAAACGCCTGAGGGCTTTTATTTTGAAATGAAAGCAGGAAGTGTTGATTTAAAAACAAGTTTACTTAACTTTACTTTTTTTTCATCTCCGTAACATATTCTACAGATAAACCTCGAAACT
>CAKAKR010063141.1:10617-20891 GCA_916700685.1 Adelosebastes latens
TTTCAGCTTCTCCAGTGAGAGGTTTTGTTGCTCTTGTCCTGTCTTAAGGCAGGCCCACACTTCAACAGATGTTGAAAATGTGAGAGACCCCACACATAATAACAAGTTATGTTAAATGAAGGATATAAAAGAAGAATTAGCGATGTTACTTTTTGCTCTACTTGGTACTGAAACTGCATGAAGAAAAAATAAAAAAAATAATGGATGAAGTCATGGAGACACTTTCATTAAACACTTGTGTTGTTACCACAAATTAACAACTTGGTCCTCCATTTCTGAGGTCCATCTTACTTTATGCTTCGCCTTTTGCATTAGCTCATGCATTAGCCGCAGCCGCCATGGCGGCGGTGGTTGTCCTTCCGCTTCAGTCAGCTTGCTTCCTAATTGGCGATCGTTCTTTCTCACATGACTACAGGACAACAGGATATCCGTTGGTAAATATTGAACATGTTTAATATTTCAGCCCGTTCGTACGAAAAGGCGTATAAATGCCATGATAATGCCCGAGGCGTTTAGCATGCAATAATAATTTCTTGATTTCCGCATGTCTTTATACGCCATGTATCCTGTACTGACTGCAATGTAAACACATCCCTGTGTAAATGTTACGGTAAGAGTTAGTGACGTAGTATAAAAAGCAAAAAAATACCATTTATGGTGGGCAGGTGGTGAGGTGGATGGGCCCAACAAAGACCAGACTTTTAACAGTGTTCCAGACCGTTGTTGACAGGTGTTTTGTTTTGTAAGTTACGTTAGTGACGTTTGTCACAGGTTTTTTGTTGATGTTTGTGACGTGTTTTCCGTAGTTGTTTCCTTATGTGTTTTACTTAGTTTACTTACGTATTTTAAGCGCAACCATGACGTTTTCCCTTAACCCAACTAAGCGTTTTTCTTGCCTAAACCTAACTGTGGACATTTGCGTGGTGGCATAAAAATGACACGAAAACGCTAAAATGCGTACTCATGACACACGGAACGCCCGTGTAATGTTGTGCTATTTATTTCTCACTTCCTGTGAGACCTGGTTGAATATTTACAATTTGATATCGGTGCGGCCAGGATGGACTTCGGAGCAGATCTGGGGATGTAAAAAACACTCTTAACATATCTCACACCATAGGAATATCTGGAAAGATAATCTTTAGAACCATCAAAAAATCAGGGCGATGCTGACGATTGTTGAGAGGGGGGGAATCAGGCCCCAAATCGGCTTGATTCTCTTGTAATGGGTACCCGGCATTACATGATAGTAAACTTACTACTGTTTTCTGACATTTTATAGAGCAAATCTTTCATTGATAGTAAAAAAAAATAGGATTAATCGATTATGAAAATAATCAGTGAAGCTCTACTTGAAATGAATGTCTTTGCTGGTTAAAGTGAAGCGTCACTCTTTAAATATTGCACCAGTTTTAGTCGGTGCATATTGTGTCTTTTGTTATCGATGCCATCCCTCATCCTGAATCAAATCTTCTTCTCTACACGATTAAACAAAATGAATCATTCAATCAATGTGTTTTGCTAACATGGTGAAAACGCTCCTGTTCCTCAGCGCCCGCCCAGATTAAGGTCAGGCATCAGAGGGGAGCGTGAGCCGAGGACAGGAGAGTGAGCAAATCCAAAACACTTCAAAATTTGTCATTAGCGCGGCGCTACATTCTTTCATTACCGAGTTTATCGGAGCAACCAGCCATAAGGCGCAGGTTCATGCACCCTTGAGCACAAAGACTCAAGTTGTTCTACATTTACAGAATCATTTAACTTCTTTAATTATTCTTTAAATTACAATTGCAAATAAAGGCGCTGCCCGCGGTGGTTATGCATGGCCTGCAAAAAGAGCAACATTTTTAATGATTACTTTTCACATCGCACCAAACTAATCTCCCATGGACAAGAAATGAATGAAAAAGGGAAGATTTTCTCTGCCATTCTGCTTTAATGGAGGGAGCATCAGTCATCAGGCACTGTGGCTGTTCTGGACCAGATGTTGCAGAACTAACCAACAATTGGGCTGAAAATAGAAAAGGAGCAGGGGCGGGGAGGTTGGAATAAATTAATTGCTAATTTCTCAGTCTTTGATGGAATTAGGCTCACTTCTTTCCCCCTATGTGCTGTGTGAATGTCCATGCGTTAAACGTTTTTTCTTCTCTCGCCACCCCCTCTCCCCTCTTTGCTTTCCTGACGGTTAAGGGCCACCCAGAGGAGAGTGAGTGATGCAAAACCGAGAAGTAATCCCTCTGTTTATCTCGGCTTCGAGGCTCGGCCCCAACCTCTGCCTCTATTATCCCGAGGATTTAAGGCAAACTTTCATTTATTGGCCGGCCTCCGTTCTCTATCCCGGCTACTGAGCTCAGGATGCCCCCTCCCCGAGCCTCTGTCCCAGTGTGAGCGGATTTGCATAGAGCAACAATGCATGTTGCCGGGGCAGTGGCCAGTCAGCGGTGGGACAGGCCCGCTCAGAAGCGCAGTTTGCTCAGGCAGCACATGGCTATAGAAGAATGTGGCCTTCAGGGGGGAAGGAGCAGCACCTGCGTGGCGCGGCGGCCAGGCCTCGCCACGCCGCCGAAAACAGCAGATGTACCGCAATCTGGACACTGACTCCTTTTTTTCCCCCCTTCGTTCACACAAATGAGCAAACAGGGCAGGAAACGCTCGGCCAAAAAATTCACAAATGGGCTTTCAGAGAAGCGTGGAGCCTCTGAGATCAGGGCCCACCTGCTAAACTGGTTTACCTGCTCTACTTAGCAGCATTAGTCGAGCAGCTCGGAGGTCAATTTCAGTCCTGGAAACAAAAAGAGGAGCTCCCTCCTGAAATTAGGCAAATTTCCTCACAACAAAAGGTTTTAACAGCTGCAGCAATATGTTCTGATAACCATTCAGTGTTTAAAGAAGGGCTGATCGATCAGTCGACCACTAGAAAAACAATCAACAACTTTGATAATCGATTAATCAATTAAAGTGAATGATTTCAATACAACAGCAATGATACATCGATTAGTTGTCAACTATTAGATAAATCACCAACTATTTTGATAATCGACGACGCAGTTTGAGTAATTTAAGAAAAGAAATTCTCTGGTTTCAGCTTCTTAAATGTGAATATTTTCTGGTTTCTTTACTCCTCTATGACAGTAAACTGAATATCTTTGAGTTGTGGACAAAAAAAGACATTTGAGGACATCATCTTGAGCTTTGGGAAACACTGATCGACATGTTTCACCATTTTCTGACATTTTATAGACTAAACAACTGATTAATCAAGAAAATAATCAACAGATTAATCGACAATGAGAATATCAGTTGCAGTCCTAGTTTTCATGGACAAATCAAGGGAAGCAGTGCGATGCTAACTTCCTGGTTGGCCTACAAAAATACGTCATCCCTGCAGCACTCTATTAAAAACACATCAATGAGCCTCACTGTTGCACTGACTGACATGTTCCTTCATCACCATGAACACACACACTGTAGTTTACTTTGACTCAATCACACATACACCGTCCTGCTGCCACAAATACTCACTAGAGCACCAAATAGTCCCCAACAAATGCACTATTTCCTCCTGTTTATTTTAAAAAAACTACAGTGTCCAGCTGTTTTAGGAAATCACTGAGACTTAAAAAAAAGAAACAATATATTTGTGCAGCCCATTCACATGAAAAGGCGTATGAATTACATGATAATGCACAAGGCATTTAGCGAGCAATAAGAACACCTTTCTTTTTTGTATTTTACTTAGTTTATGTACTTATTTTAATCCCAAACATGATGTTTTTCCCAAACCCAGCTGCGGACTTTGCCATAGTTTTGTTGCGTGTTGTACAAATGACACGTGAAAGCGCTAAAATGCGTCCTCATGACACGCGGGACGTCGTTGTAATGCCATGTTATTATACGCCTTCCCGTGAGATCGGGTTGATTTGTGAGGTGTTTTTAGAGAGTTGGTTCTGATATTTTCATGGGATTTGTTGACAAATATAAATATAGAATATTTAAGATGTGATAACATGAATGTGAAACTACAAGTATCTTGCAATACACTACTGTCACATGTACACAACTCAACCTACATGCCAGAGTTTGATCTCATTTCACCACATTTTGACAACTGAGTCATTGTTTGTGTGGGAGCGTGCACACTGAGCCGCTGACCATATGTTCCTCGGGTCCTCGTGCACGAGGCCGTTGACTCTGTGGTGCTCAGGATGAGTGTTGACAGAGCAGCGGGGGGACACAATGTAAAGCGGCGGCCTGCAGGGAGCTGAAAGCCCCTTCAGCTACAGGTAAATAAGACCACCCACCCCCACATCCACAACAACAGGCCTTATCTCCGACCGCCGCAGACGCCGCTTCCCTCAGATGGGAGATAAAACCAGAAGAGGTGGGATAAATAAAGAGCAATGTGTGGTTTACCTCAAACTCAAGTGTTTTCCTCACATAAATGACCCTCTTCTCCTTCAGAGAGCAACACATTACATATCTGTAGCTTATTATTTGTAGTTATTTTTATCTCTTATCCAGTCAATTGATAGGAAATGACCACCAGTGTCTCCTCCCCGAGGCTGGTAACTTCAACCCACTGATTTCAAACTGTTACCTGTTTTTGTATCTTGTTGTTTATGTGTAGTCTGAATGGTGCATCATTCATTACTTTTGTTTTGCACTGCTGACCAGGGAAACAGCTCTCTGATCTGTTATCCTATCTCTCCTATAACAGTTTCTAACCTCAGATATTACAGGATAATTCTGGTTTATTGCATCTTGGATCTTATTTTGGTATAGTTTGTGTTTTCATTTTCATAAATTGAACCCTAAAGAAGTCAAATTGGACCAAAACATGAGCAGATGATTGTAAATTATCTGAACTGTATTTGGAGGTGAAACTGAAAGTTAGCGCAGCTGAAATGAAACTAATCGTGGGACAAAGTTGAAGCAGGAAGTGGGTCTGATGACAGTTGGAGTCAATGGTCTGATTTCTTTTTAGTCATGTTGTTGTGTTCACAGATTTCAGCTATTAACCTGATGAGTGCAATGTTATTTAATAGACAGCGGTGGGAGAAGTATTCAAATCACTACAGTCACTATAAGTAAAAGTACTAATACCTAACCTTAAATATACTCCACTACAAATTAAAGTCCTGAATTTTGCATTTAAGTGCAGGATTTTTACCAACAAAATGTACTTAAAGTATTCAAGTAAAAGTATAAAGTTATATTATATATTTTTGGATTATTATATCCACCAGGAGACTATGTATTCGGTCGTGTGCATGCATGTGTGTGCATCTCTGTATCTGTCTGTCTGTCTGTCTGTCTGTCCACAGCTAATCTTGCATATTGGACCAATTGTGGTGTTTGTATTCATTCAATCAAACATTACAGCAGCGGTCGTTGGAGACACAGCTGACGGAGATCTGCACTCTACTGAGTGCACTTTTCTAGCTATTGATGAATTCACATGTAAGCGGTACTTTCAGTGCCGTAACTTACCTCCGCACTTCTAAATTTTACTACTTGCGTACCATGACTTTTTCTTGCGTACCGAAACTTCTCACAAGCTGCTTGTACTCTCCTCTGCCCCCGCTCCATATCAGGTTCTCTGGGAGAATCATAATGGCAATTATTAACGGCGCAGCACCAGCGTTTTTGTGCCGCGCCTCATAAGCCGTTATCAATACAATGTTCACGTCCTTTTTGTAAAATAATTAGTGAAGCGTTCATCATAACTTTTTTTATAAACAAAATAATGAATAAAACATTATTTATATAATATGATTTTAGGGTAAACATTTCCAGAAGAATTGAATGTTTAGACGAGGGCTGTGATAAATAATAAAAATAATCTTTTATTTAGTAATAATAATGGTCCAAATTATGTAAAATTGCATAGTTTTAAGTCAAAAACCTTCACATTTTCTTGGGGCAGGACCCCAAAACCCAATATCTCCTAGTATCTTTTATTCATATTCAGAATGTGTCTCTGTATAATATGAAGGAGCATCCTGACTGGAACACTGCTCCTAAAACCTGAATGATACCCTACTAGGCTACAAATAACACAGGAAAGCACTTTAAATATTTACACTAAACACACCACCTTAACAGTATAATGTTCCAGTTGGAATAGTATTGGAGTATTATAGGCCTACTAAAGAAGACGCATAGCCCAAGTATAATAATACAGCAATAAAATCACAGCTGATTATGACTGACACAGTATAACATGCTGAAAGAAATAATGAATAAGTAGGAATAAATTGCAAGAGGTTGCTGATAGCGGCCGATACACACACCAACATGTGAATAACAGTACTGGCACTTCAAGCACTGGGTACTTTAATACTGTAACTTAGTTGGTTAATCAGGCGCTAACTACTTCATTCACTGTTGGGTAGTTTGATCTATAATAATGCATCATATTTAATAAGCTGTTCATATCATTTTTATGTAAAATGGTAATCTGAAAAAACTGTTACTGTAAATAAATGTAGTCTCTGAGATGTAGAGGAGTAGAAGTAGAAAGTAGCAGTACCTCAAAACTGTATTTTGAGTAAATGTACTTGGTTACTTTCCACCACTGATTATTTTAAAGATGGAATCATTTAAATTTTAATTAAGATACTGATTGATGAGTTTAAAGCATTCACTCCAAAAGGATGCTTCTGCTTTTCAGCTGGTAAATATTCTCCCTCTACCTCCTTCAGTCGTGCTTTTCTCTCCACACTGAGCGGAGCAGCTTCAGGAGGAGCTGTGAGTTAGTTGTGTGTTTGAGGAGGCGGGCAGGCTGATAGCACACAGAGCAGATATTGTCCTAATATCTGTTGACAGTCAGCTCTTCTCTGCATAATTGGCTCCACCTCCCCCATTAGCACCGGCTCTGTTTGGCTCCCCAGGGCATGTGTTAGAACAAATTTGAGGAGTGTCATATTGCACGCATTTCAACAGGGCCAACAGGGTTAGACTCACATTAGCGTAATGAATCAATCTGCTCGGCTAATGGCTGAACTAACTCCATTAGGACATGCAGGCGTCTGAGGCGAAGGATTCCAGCAGGGAGGAAATATTTCAGCTCATCATAAAATAAATCAGAAAAATAATGATAAAAAAATATTTAAATAAAATAAAAAAAACAGAGAGATATTACATTTAAAGGCTTCTGAACAATGTCTTGTTTTATTATCTGCATCATTCAGGTGAAGAATTACAGGCACAATGAAGTGAAATAGTCATGTGATTTCACAATAAAAGCCTAAAAGAAATAGCAATTTCTTGCATTTTTATGTTACATTCACATAAGATTTTTTTCTTTCTTGAAAACAGTGTATTTAACTGACGTCCAGTGATAATATATAACATGCAACCTCACTTTATTATGGCAAAAGATGTCCATCTTTGGAGACTTTTGACCCGGTGGCTGAATTTATTAATTTGGAAGAATCCAGACTAGTAAAGCTCAGTGTTGTGTTTAAACAGGATATATGTGTAATGGCAGAGGAAGATGCCTGACTTCAAACTAAAGAAATGAAAACAAATCACCGCTGATGAATAAAAGCAAAGAACATCAATTAACCACAGATATTTTCTGATAAGTGACACCCACTATAGATTTAACTAAAACTCTAAATCCTTTTCCCGTTTAATCCGGCCGAGAGTTTGTCAGATGCATCACAATTCCTGGCATGTGGATGTTGTGCAACCAAGAGGCATTAAAGACAAAAGGAAATAACAACTACTTAAGTAAAGGGGCGGCCGCTTTAGCACGTGAATGGAGGCAGATTATTGGGAGGGATTGAGTTGGTGCTAATTAACTGATATGAGCATCTGAATGGAGCCTGAAACAGGCTGCTGACGAGCAGCTGATAACCACCTGCTGATCCATCAGGCTGAAAAAACACAGCAACACTCAGGTGATCAGATATCATGAAGGAATTATCATACTGATTCTGTTCCTATGTGAACATTTAATAATATACAGTAAACTGGAAACTCTATCATGTTTATTAATAATGCCATGATGAACATTTGATTTATATAAAATGATTTATTAGACAGAATTAATGTCTTATCCGTATCGTGGTATTAGTTTTGTACACATACTTCTTTTCAATGTTTAGGAAAGAAAGAAAGAAGTAATACATTGCTGTAAAAACAGACAAATTCTAACTGTAGTGTACCATTCTTCCAAAATAAAGTGAAATACCGTAGATTTTGATGGGTTTTTTTGTTTTGTTGTTTTCAAGCCAGTGCATTTTTTTTTCCTGTTTCTGTACACCATCATTATGCTTTCCTCCAAACATTTTTATCGGTGTCGCTAAGACTTTTTACAACTACCATTTATTATAATAGCACATTATTTGTCTTCTTACTAGGGCTGACAATTGATTAAAATATCAAATCGCGATTAATCGCGTGATTGTTCATGATTAATCGTAATTAATCACAAATTAATTGCCCATTTTTTTTATCTGTTCAAAATGTAACTTAAAGGGAGATTTGTCAAGTATTAAATACTCTTATCAACATGGGAGTGGGCAAATATGCTGCTTTATGCAAATGTATGTATATATTTATTATTTGAAATCAATTAACAACACAAAACAATGACTGATATTGTCTATAAACCCTCACAGGTACTGCATTTAGCATACAAATATGCTCAAATCACAACACAACAGCTGTCAGTGTGTCAGTGTGCTGACTTGACTATGACTTGCCCCCAAACTGCATGTGATTATCATAAAGTGGGCATGTCTGTAAAGGGGAGACTCGTGGGTACCCATAGAACCCATTTACATTCACATGTCTGGAGGTCAGAGGTCAAGGGACCCCTTTTAAAATGGCCTTAACAGTTTTTTCTTGTCAAAATGTAGCGTAAGTTTGGAGTGTCATTTAACCTCCTTCGCGACGAGATACATGGTTGGTACCAAAGGATTCCTTAGGTTTTCTAGTTTCATATGATGTCAGTATTACCAGTAGCTTCACTCTAGCTTTAAAACTGAGCCCGCTAAAACCTAAAAATAGCAAGTTGCATTAAAGAAATTAGTGCTGTTAAAACTTTGACAGCCATAGTAGTGTCCCTTTCTTACAGGGGACATATCATGAAAAACTCTCTTTCTCAGTGCTTGTGCTCATACATCTGGGTATCTGGAGGGCCTACCAACTGTGAAATAAGACAACCTAGACAGTTTTTTGTGGGCTACCTAGATCAGAAAACATGTGCTGTTCGTTCCCATACTACCATATTATGCCAGAAAAACATTTAGTTTGTCCCAATACATATATGTCAAGTATGAAACTGGATATGAGCATGATATGTCCCCTTTAAGAAGAAATAAAAGGGTGGTAAAAAGAAGCGCTGGAAACTGAATGATTTTACAAAAATAACTTTTATTTTGAAGTTGTGTCAGACGTCCTCGTTTAACAGTGTGTGTGTGTGTGAGAGATAATGTGTATTGATCTGCTCTTGTACAGCTTAGTCTATTTGAATTGATGAACCTATTAACACTGATCAGAGGTGAAGACAGTAAAGTGGTGATTGATCAGCTCCTGGAGACTCGTCTGTTAAATTACAGTAAACTACTGGCACCATGTTACTGTTATGTCTACAGCGTCACTACTGTAATTTACTTCAACAGTTTATTACAGTATTCTACAGTAGACTGTGGCTTACAGTGTAATACTGCAGCTAGGCCAGCCAGTAATATAGTGTATTTCTACAGTGTTGCTGTTGTAATCTACATCGATGGTTCCTAACTGTATATGAGTGAGTTAAAATCATGGATAACCAGCAACGCGTTTTGACTCAAGTCTTCTACAGGGTGTGACGCGTAATGACGACAGGTGTTCAAATGTTTATAAAAAATCATCAAGGGGTCATGTGACCACTAGTACATGACATGAGGGGCTGTCCACTTAAAACACTAATAACCAAACTTGCGCTAAATTTTGGTGAGGAAAAACTGTCATGGCCATTTTCAAAGAGGTCCCTTGACCTCTGACCTCCAGATCAGTGAATGTAAATGGGTTCTATGGGTACCCACGAGTCTCCCCTTTACAGACATGCCCACTTTATGATAATCACATGCAGTTTGGGGCAAGTCATAGTCAAGTCAGCACACTGACACACTGACAGCTGTTGTTGCCTGTTGGGCTGCAGTTTATGATTTGAGCATATTGTTTTATGCTAAATGCAGTACCTGTGAGGGTTTATAGACAATATCAGTCATTGTTTTGTGTTGTTAATTGATTTCCATTAATAAATATATACATACATT
>CAKAKR010063146.1:0-37198 GCA_916700685.1 Adelosebastes latens
TCCCAACTCAAAATACTGTCCAAAGGGTTCTTTTGGCAGCCGTTAGGCGGCCAACTTTGCAGCCATCTTGGATTTTCGATGAAAATTGAAAATCAACATAACTTTTTAACCAGACATCATACAGGGACAAACGACCCCATTTTCTGTGTAATTTTGACATGAGGAATTGATTGAGAGCGTTATTGTCATGATTTTAACATGTTAGATACATTAAAACTTGAAAAATATGAAAAAGTCAGATTATTGGTGCCTTCAAATGAAACTCGTGAGCTCGTGTTTGCAACATGGGAAGTCGTGTGCACAATATACTTGCCGTTCAAGTGGTTAAGTCATGAGAACACCGCTGCAACGGCAATATTAACTTTACTGTCTAACAATTTAGCAAGCTAGCAAGTGGGTAACATAATGCAGTAGCCTAAATGCAAAGGCATAATGACAGAGGAAAAAGATGAGGCCGTTGGGAATATCAACAATTTCCTCAGACATATTATAAAATAACAAAGAAAAACAATATGACTAAAATTACATTATATTGTCTTATTATGCACCGAAAAATTTGCTTCCATGACCTCCCCCATTTCTGACAACGTCAATTAACACGTTACAAGTCGTAAACTCTGAGCTTTCAGAAACTTTCCACATTAAGGGGGGTGTTCATATGGACTTTTCTCGTGAACACGGTAAAAACGACCCCATTTGAAGGCATCATTGAGTACAACATAGCCATCGTTAATGTTTTTAGTAACACCTGCGCCTTTTCTGCTATGAAAAGTCAAAATGTCTGCTGTGAAAAAGTTCTAATGGCTAATTGATGCAATTTGCCCAACTAAGGGGAAGATGGCGGAGGGTATGTTTTACCTCTAAAAGGTACGGTTAAGTATTTTGTAAGTGCTACTTGTGTCAAACGGTGGAGACTCATTTTGAGACAATAATATGTTAAAGTCCCTCCCTCCAGGAAAACGTTCCCACTCTGCATTAACCACCTCGCCAAGAAAAACTAGATTGGCTGTAGAAATGTATCTGTGAGCAGCTAAAAATCATGAATAAACAGTGAGTCTGAGATGTTCTTTCAAAGACCAAGCTTGTTTGCATAAATTCTCTATTTCAGCCAAGTTTATCAGGCTAAAGATCGGCAACAATATTTTAGTCATCGCAAAATTGTATAATAAGAACCGCTCATTAACAATAATCAGCTATAATACAGTGCAGATTTGCACCGCTGACTTCAATCAAACCCTAATTAATACCAATAAATCTGAATATTATTTTATTTAATGAAACGTGTTTCAAATTATCTCACTAATACCTATTCAGCAGTCACAAATCAAACTGTACCTGTCAACAAACGAACAACACAACATTGTTATCAGTCAAATGAAAATTAATGCAAATGAGTTTTCAGTTGTCACAACAGAAAGAATGAACAAAGAGGAGTGTAGTCCGCATACAGGGTCAGTGTCAAAACACAACTAACAGGGAATAAAGGCTCCGATGAATGCCTTGTAAGTGCATGCAGTGCTGACAACTCTGCTTCTAATTTACACAACATGGCTTTCTGCATCAATTTACTTCCTCCCCAAATGTCAAGTCACACGCTGTGGATGCAGGACTTGTCGTTCTGCTCTCTAAAAACAAATCAACCTGAGCTGACCTCTTGATAGCGCCCTCTGCATCTGGAACTACCATATCAGACCCATTTAGTCAACACACCTTCTTTCATTTACTCTGTGTCACTGTTGTTTGGTCGCTACAAACCAACGCACTTGGCAGCTCCACTAGAATATAAACGATCAAATGCCTTGCTCAGTGGCACCTCAATCCAAGCCACAGTAGTGATTCAGTACGTCTGTAGCCATTTTCCCAGGCCACTTGGGAATTCTATCCCACGATCTTCTGCTTGGTCACAGGACGGGTCCGTCGGAGCTCAGTGTGTGCACTGATGGAGGGAGCAGCGAAGCAGAGCTAATCTGTTAGTAGAGAGTAACACCTCCTCCTTCCCCCCCTCTGATGGCTGCAATTCAGCCGAGCTCTTAACAAGATAACGCCGTTTAACATGTTCCGCCTTCTTTTCTCCTGTGTGCAACGCAAACAATGAGTTCAACAATTTCTTCTATATTTGTCACAACAGCTCATATTTGATGTCTTTCCCAACATTTCGCTACCATCGATGTTAAGTATTCTGTATTTTTACCATCATTTTTCTGTGTACAGTGACCTTTGACCCTTGATTTCCATGCTGCCTTGTTGCTCGTTCACCTCACAGGAAGTGTCTCTGACTTCAGCACTGGCTATATACTGTACGTTCAATTCTGCAAGTAGACTAAGGGGGATGTGAAGTGATGAATGAGCCAGGCTCTAAAAAGTCAAATGAGGTGATTCCTCTCTCTCTCTGTCTCTCCCTCTCTAACACACAACATTAGTTTAAAAACCAGGACAGCAGGGGTGGATGATTAATCATTTATTACTTCGACTTTCTTCCACAGCTATAATAACTCCTGACTGCCCTCTGCTTTCTGTGTGATGTGAGGGAAGAATAATACCATCCCGTTCTTAAATATCATTTTGTTTTGAAACATTTCAGCATGCTTTAGCACCCCTTAATGTTCAGTTGGGCTATAGCACAATGATGGCTATAGTGGATTGATCAACACAGGAGATCTGACAGTTTTCACTATCGGTGATTGTGATAATCTTTTTATACTGCATTTTGACTCTATCTTGTATTTTAGTGGCCTGAAACATTCAGGTCTGCCATGATGCTACCTTCACAGTTTTTATTTACCGACAGTATTCAGGGTAATCTAAAGGGTATCTGCTATCAGTTAACACAGACAGACAATAGATTTAACATGTATCAGATACTGTAGGTGGAGCTGCCTTCCCACAGGTCCGTTAGAGGTGACAGGGAGAGGATGCAAGGCATTGTGGGTGGGCGGGGTGGCTTACCGGGACACAGCGCCTGCAAGGTGTCATGACTGCTCCTTAGGGTGCTGGTCAGGTGCCTCTGTGTGCTGCCAGCAAACAGCAGGAAGTAATCCACGCCCTCCTCATCATCCACAGCCAGCTCTTCATCAGCGAGCTGCACTGTGATAACGCACCGGCCCTGCAGACAGAGAGAGAGAGATAGAGATAGAGAGAGAGAGAGAGAGAGAGAGAGAGAGAGAGAGAGACGGGAAAGGGGAGGAAGCAAGAAAAAAACCGATATTTAGAGGGAGGTCTAAGTAAGTTTGAATAAATTTCATAATTTAAAAAAGTGGAGGAAACGACTGATTGTAGTAAATCTGACTGTTGTGTTGCACCATATTTCTCTAAATATCTAAATAATATCTAATATTTCTAATATCTCTTCATCTATTGATTTGCCAAGATAGAGTACTTTCTTACTTTTTCTGATGACAAGTTGAACCTCTATGTGAAAGAAGCTAATTTTCTATAATTTCTAAGACTAGGGATGCACCGATACCGATACTGGGTATCGGGCCGATACTGACTCAAATAGCTGGATCGGGTATCGGTGACAACGGGGCCAATCTATTCCATTTAATTCTATGTTTATATACTATATACTGTAAGTATATGGTATTATATACTGGAATTTTGATTCTTGTTTAAGTTTTGACCAATTGGTTGCTGCATTATAAATGTTTACACTTGAACAGATTTTTTTACCAGGCTTCTGGTGCAAAATGTATTATTTAAATAATAATCAATTCAGTAAATGTATATCTATGTATTTATTTGTTACATTTTGTTTTACAAAGTTAGGCTTGTTTAAGTCAAGCCTCATGTTGCCTTAAACATGAATGATCCCAGTCACTTCCACACAGTGAGGCATACAGCTTATTAATTAAACACTGGTATCGGATCGGTACTCCTATAGACTGATACCCAAAGCCCAGGTATCAGTAACGGTATCGGGACTGAAAAAGTCGGATCGGTGCATCCCTAATTAAGACATATTTCAAGCTGACAGCTTTTGATAAATGTGTTAATACACTGCGAATGCATTTCGATTACAATTACCACATTGGGAGCTAGTCGGGGATGCATTATGTCCAATGTGCACAGAAATACTCAACAACACAAATGCATCCTTACATAATTTAAAACAGCCTAGATAGTTTGTGTGTGTGTGTGTGTGTGTGTGTGTGTATAGCACGACAAACCCCAAACAACTCCGACAATTAAACCCACAACTACGGCGAAAAGTACTAATTCTAATCTAACTCAAATGTGCATGTTTATCAGTCTCCCGTAGATAAAACCCAAAGTGATCAGGAGACTGAAATCTAATCACAGTTGGTCACTTTAGATGCGTTTAGGACGAATGCTGATGCCAGATGTGAATTACAATCCTTCACCACTGGATCTAGTTACAGATTGGATATCTGGATGCCAAATCTTAACGGGGCCGCGGCGTAAAACTCTGTGTGGAGGCTGCCAGTTCTCTCAGCACCACACTTGTTTACAACAATTACACAAATGCCTCAAAGTTAATACGGTGATTATTTATTGATTTAAAGGAGGCAGCAGACAGCGCTGAAACATGGAGGAGCAGCACGACTGTCTACCGACTCAGTGAGCGGGCACCGTCGGGTTCAGACCGTGGAGGAGGATGATGAAACAGTTTTACAAAAGGAGGATGCAACATGATTAACAGCTTCTGTATTAGTGCTTTATCAAGTAATCCAGCTTTTTAGCCCCCATAGAACATTAATCAAGGTCTATGTTCTTTTCCAGAGCCCTACTTTATGCTGGCAGTTTTATTCTTCTGCAGCAGTTATGGGTTAAAAAGAATTATTGAGTATCAATTCACTTTCCACAGTGAAAAACCCAAACCAGAGACCTTCGCTGTGCATGTGGCTTGAGAAAGAGCGACTCAGCCTTTATAGAGATTGTACGACACATTTTGTATCTTTGCAACACCGAAAAGACAAGAAAATATGCAAGAAATTGATTAAACAGTGCGTTTGTCTGCTCTAATACAAGCCACATCCATTAGCATGTCTGGCTAACTGGCTTGCTAGAAGTAACCAGTGGGCTACCTCCGGGTCTGAAAAATGAAGCCAATGCAGAAGTGCCTTAAACTTGCATTCTTTCTAATAGCCAGCAGGGGTCAACTCCTCTGGTTGCAAAAAGAAGTCTGATTGCATAGTCTATGAGAAAATGAGCCTACTTCTCACTTGATTTATTACCTCAGTAAACATTGTAAACACAAGTTTATTGTCTCAATCGTTAGTTTCAAGTCTTCTTCAATACAGCATGATGTTCATTTAGTAAATTATGGTCCCATTTAGAGTCAAATAGACCATAAAGCAGGGTATGCTTTAGGGCGTTAATACCTTGTGATTGACAGGTCGCTACCACGGCATTGGGAGTTTTTTCGTCGTAGAACTTTAACCCTTTCACAGCGTGTTTTCAGTTCATGAAAGTGAATTATAACCTTTTTGGTCGCCTAAAAATTTCTTATTCAGTGTTCAGTTGTACTTAGCTCCACCCTCTTGTGTCACTTCTGGTTGAAAAAAAAGAAGATAGTGACGGCCAAAATGCCGAACACAAGGCTTCAAAACGGCAGTCCCCAACAAATGGGTGACGTCACGGTGACTACGTCCACTTCTATTATACAGTCTATAGTAGTCACTATGCCTCACATCCTAAGCTAAGGAGCACATCATGAACTAACTACATGAATTGTGACATGACAGGTTACATTAAAATAAAGCTCAGTTCCTGACATGCACTGCGTAGTATTTCCACACTGTGTGGAAGCCGGTTCTGAAAGCTATCAGAGACAGAGAGTAGGCGACGTTAGCAGCTGTGTCCTGCTCTTATTGGATTTGGGGAACTTTATACTCCTGCAGCCCAGCCAACATTACCCAAAATAGCGTCAGGCTTTTAACACAATATCAGGCACATCAAATGCATGTTTAACACCCCTTTTACAGGATTCTTGTTTTAAAACGAGTCAGTTGAAAACATGAAAGAGTCAGCGATAGTTGTCATTTCAGCCAGCAAAATCAGTGGTTGTCAGCAAGAAATGAGCTGCTTTTGTCTACCTATGTATGAAATATTGTTAAAAAATTGACTGAGCATTTTGAGTGGTAAATTTGCCCCCGTTATTATTGTAAACTTGCTCATGTGCAAATAATTCCAATGTGAAAATACAGGCTCTATTGTGCACACTTTTTTTCTAAACTGACAATTGGCTATGTTGTGGCTGGATTGTTGTGGGCAATAATGTGGTGTCATCTGAGGACAGGCTGAGGAGGAGGAGAAGCAACAAAAAATAGGCATATTGTTCTAAATTAGCTGTTTTCCACTGGGGGACTGCAGCTTGTTGACACCGAGGAGGAATAATGGGACATTTCATCCCACTTTATCTGACCAGTGTTGCAATCTTTTCACTGGTCCCGTCCAACATGAACAGCCTGACGCGGTGGCCGGCGTCGAGGAGAGCTTAACAGTCGGGGTTAAACGTGCTTCCTCCTCTTATAAAGCGGTAGCCTCAGGGCCTTGTTCCTTACAGGGGGGGATCAGCAGGTTGACAGCAGCGAGGCTAACCAGCAGCCTTGGGATTGGCAGGTCTCTGTTTGGCAAGCCACCGCTGCTGCTGCTGCTGAGCAATGTGAGGGGGAAAAATGTGTTCAAAGGCGACCACATAGCCCAGAGGCCACAGGAAGAGAAACAGCCCGCAGTAACCTTTGGAGAGCTGGGACTAAATACATTGACTTGCAGCATTAGAGATGCAGGCTTTGCTATGCACAGAGAGTCACAGCTTTAACGAGCAGAGCAGACATAAATGAGTTGTAGATGGGTGGAAGCCAGCAGGCATGACATTCTCTCCATTAACAGCTCATCTCTTATCCACCAGCCCCAGATTGGAAATTAGGGTTTGGGATTGGTACCTCAGTGGATTTGTGAGTTTGCACTGTAAATGAAAATGTTTAAATGTGAAAGTAACACATTCTCACTATGGACAAAAGAAAAGCAAAAGGAGAAATACATTTTAAAGACCCCCTGTACCCCCCTAAAAAAGACAAAAATGGGTCTATTGTGGGTCTCAGAGGGTTAAACCGAAGTCATAAAATCACGTCGACATAATACGTTTTCACTCTCCTCCCGGTACTTTTTACCTCATCAGTTATGATTGCTTGTAATCAATCTGCTATCTATGAGTTCAAACTTATTTGAATAAAAAAAGTGAGAGTAGAGAGCAGATTAGAATATCAACTAAATAAGATCATTGTCAGTCCTTTTGGAGGCAAATGTGTCGGCGGGGGGTGGAGGTGGAGAAACAGAGATGTGAAACATCTGCTGGAGACTGCAGGAAGCACAGCTGCACACAGCGACCTTTGTAAAACAAGCACACACTCTAACTAAAAAAAAAACTAAAGCTACTGACAATAAGTCTAATAATAACAATAACTAAAATGCAAAATAGAAAAATTCTCTCACGCGTCTGGCTTAATTTAGAAAAACAAATCAGCGGCTTTAAAGCCGTGTGACGTGTGCACAAATGGATGTCTTTCAGCCACGCCGTATGACTGTGCTCTCTGCTGGTAATAAGTACTTAACAAAGTGACCTGCTGGGGTATTGACCTGCTAATCATGGCGCTTCAGCAGGGAACAGGCAACTATTAAGCAACATCAAAAGAACAGCTGGAGGCTATGAACCCAGCCCCCACTTCTTAAATATGCACGTGTGTGAGCGCAACTGCATCCTGCAACTGTACTGGGTTCAAGTCTCCAGGTAAGGAAGGCAGCATTTTAGTGATTTTAGGCCTTCACACATACGGTTATGAATTCTCACTAAAGCTGCTTTTAATGATTCATTTAGAAACGTATTATGCAGTCTAAATGAATGTTTATCCCCCTGGCTGGATTTTGACTATATAGGCAGCACAATGTGGAAGTTATTGCTCCACTTCAGCACCCAAACTAATTGTCAAGACATCCCATGGCACCTCGAAGATTTTTCTCTCATCATTAATTACTGTAAATGCAATACCTTTCTAGCTTTTACTCAGTCCTGTTGCATGGAAACTGCCATAATAACCATAAAGAAATATGGACAGCACGTCACATTTGATGTCCCGTAAAGAGCTGGCGTGATAAGAAAAAGTTAAAGGTTTATGGCTACACTTTCCTGACTGTGTGATTCATCCCTGCTGACATTCACAAAGCAGAATATTGCAACCTTTAGCGTGGTTTAACCCGGAAACAAGGCTGCTGCTTTTGTTCCCACTAGACAATTTAGAAGACAATTTATAGAAATCGTACGAGCTCATCTGCAAGTTTCGGGAGACAAAACACATTAAAATCAGCTCTTCTTCACAAATGACTAAATTGCCAGAGCATTTACAAATCAAACTACACACATCCTCCAATTTACAAAGGCTGCTGACATCTAGGCCCTGTTCAGACCTGGTATTAACATACGTCCTCAGTGATCCGATCACAAGTGGACAGCTCTAAATACAGGTGTGAACGCACTCAAGACGCATTGAGGATGCATTGAAATCCGATTGCTCAGACCACATTCAGAGGTGGTTTGGGCCACATATGGCCACATTCTTTTAGTAGTGTGTCCGCAAATGTGTCCTGGGCCACATCAAGGACCGCCTACTCAACTGATGTCCTGCTGGGATCCGCGGGTCTCTGCGCTCTTCATGTGAACAGCCAGGCAGACGCGAGCGCTTGGCTACCTCGTGCATGGAAAATGGCTTCTGTGCTCTACTGTATTCTGTCGGTACGACTGTATTTTATTAAAATATATCGTATCTATAGGCTACATATCTACAGACTATCAGACTAGACACGCAAAGTGCATTATTATCATACTGTCGGAGATATGCTTTGCAGGGAGCAGACAGCCGCCCGCACACTCGCTCGTTCACTCTCATCCCCGGCTCTCTGAAGTTCTGTACCCCGCCGTTGCCTGGCAAAGGCAGCGGTGTCGGCGGCATGGAGGTCCCCGGGTACCGCTGGTACAATAACCTTTTATTTTGATGTTAATAAAATTAACCCGAATTCACGAATATGTAGAATATTACTACAGATATTCCTGTAATATTACGTCACAACGTCTGCTGTATTAGCCATGTGTTTACTACGTGTTTATTTGCACAATAGAGCGGAGAAGTGAGATCCGATTACAAGTGGTCACTCAAGACGCATGTGGAGATGCACTCTAATGCCAGGTGTGAACAGACGTCTTAGAGCTGCCCACTTGTGATTGGATCACTCAGGACGCGTGTTAATGCCAGGTCTGAGCAAAGCCTAGAGCACCCTTCATCCTTGCAGCGGTGCGGCTGCAGACCATCACGTAGCAGCAGAGAGGTCACAGGTTCCTTTAGCACAACTGCACGTGTCCTGTGTTAGAGACTGAACCTCTACCTGCTCATCTAATTGTGAACCACTCCGGAAAAAATTGTCTGCTAAATGCCAAGAATGTAAATAGCATGTTTACTCACAGTCAGAGCAGCAGCAAGGACAACTCAGGAGCTTCCACAAGTCATCCTCTGCCCAACAAATCTTTACCCATCACTTCCTCATTAAATGTAATTTTTTGGTCAAAGTAATGTTACAAGAACACCAAGGTCTTGACTTCCTTACTACTGGTTGTTTCTACAGAAATTTAGACTTCCTAACTGGGGTAGAGCAGGTCGTCCACCAATCGGAAGGTCGGTTGTTCGATCGCCGGCTGCTCCGGGTCACATGTCGATGTGTCCTTGAGCAAGACACTTAACCCCAAATTGCTCCCGAAGGCTTAGCCATCGGTGTGTGAATGAGTATTTAGATTAGATCCTGATGGGCAAAGTTGGCACCATGGCAGCCTCTGCCATCAGTGAATGAATGTGTGTGTGAATGGGTGAATGCTGACATGTAGTGTAAAGCGCTTTGAGTGGTCGGAAGACTAGAAAAGCAGAAATGAGTCCTAAAACCCAGAAGTGAGTAAGCATTTTAGCACTTCCGGTTCCCTCGTCTGGAAGTCAATGGGTTTTTAGTTAAATGATTGAAATAAGGTGTGTTAACACAAGCTTAAGAGATTTTAACATTTTGTTCTACGACATAAAATACATCAATAAATACCCCACTCGTGAATTTTTAAGCTTTTACGTGTCTTAAAAAGGCGGTTGCTTACAAGCGGCTAAATGAGACTACTAAACGTCATCACGCCGACTCGTCCGGCGTTACAGCCTCGTATACACTCGCGCTCAGGCGACCGTGGTGTAGTTTATTTATAGCCCAACGTTAGCTTTCTACTTCTGGCGATTGCATTTACACTTCAAAAATCATAAAAGTTAATTTGTGGAGATTATCTTGCTGAACAAAACCTGTAAGTATCATAAATGTTTGATACAAAGCTTATTTTCTGCAATAATCCAAAACCCAATGGAACAATCCCATTGTGTTTTTGTTGAGGGAGCCCAAGGCGATGCTAACTTACTGTTTGGCCAACAAAAATGCGTCATCCCCGAAGCACTCTATTACAGGCCGACTACTTAACCCCTATGAGTTATCTTACTGGGAATTGCTGTGATAAGTGTCTAAGACCTGATGTCTAATGAGGCCTGACTGCCCGCATGGTTCCACTGAGGAGTCGGACTGTAAATCACAGATAAGGTTGTCTGGCTGGTTAATGTGTGGCAGCCACTCTAGTCTTAAGAGACACACAAACACACAAACACACATGTCTCTGACTTATCTCATTTCCTGTGTGCCTTCCTCACCTGCTAGTGATAGGGAACCCGTGCAACCACACACAGACACTCTAATCTAACATCAAAGAATGCAGGTGCCATGATGGCAGACTGAAGATATTTTAGGTCAGGTTAACGCAACCTGAAAGGGTATTTAAGAGCAATTCTCAGAGTTATAAATGAGCTCTAAATGGTCATTTTAAGAAAAAGGACAACAGGAAATTGCCTGAGGCCATGGGGTTGTAAGGTGCTTGTTTCTCTCCAACTGAAGGGGGCAATCAGGCATCTTGGGGCTTTACTCACAAGTGAGAGGGATCAGGAGATTGACCGCTTGTTAGGGGCACCGGGTGCAGATAACCTGTGATGACAACCAGGAATATGAGCCACAAAGCAAAGCTTTCAGTTTATAAGTTGATCCTCACCTACTGTATAGTAGCAAGCTATGGTTTATAAACTGCCTAAGAACAGTGTTACTGAATGGTCAAGGCCTTTTACTTCTTTGTCAGCCATCCTATAGACGAGGACAAAAGAATCTTTGCAGTACAACATGTTCTTTTACACAAACATTTAAACTCACAATTAACAAGAAGGAATCCATCAATCAAGAGGTTGCGTGTCCACTTTGCACGAAGCGCCAAGCTCTTTGCTGTAATTACCTGCTCAACTATAGATTTGGACAAATGGCACATGTCCAGGTAAACTAGGCCTCAATTTGTCCTTTTCAGAATAATTGTTTAAGTTCCAAGTCCCCTAAGAGGATCAGTACCTGTTCTTTGATCCAACTGTGAGGGTTGCTATTTGATCCAAAATCTGAGCCGCGGAAAAAAAGTGTAGCTTTGACAATGTAGATGTTCTTTTTAGTTTAATGAGGAAGAAAATCACATGAACTGGTGCAGCAACACACTGACACTTTAAAAAACAAATTGCTTTGGATAAAAAGATGGGAGTTTCATGGTGTCATATCAGTAGTCTTGTTTTTGTATCATCTTCCTGATTTATCTGGGTCTATTTTTGTAATATAACCAGTCCACCAAGTGGTTCACATTTCATTTAACTGATAACATGCAAAACATGACCACTAAATACACAATAGAGGACAGTAAGCCAAGTGCAAACGGTTATAAATGTTTGCCAGCAGTCAGCAAACATTAATAGCCAGTTGATTTGCATGCAGCCTGATGTTGTGTTCTCCACTATCTGGCCCTGTGCACACCCACACACTTGTTTTCAGTTGTTCCAGTTAATTAGACCTGTTCTCTGGTTGGAGCTATTCCAGGAATTACACCAGGTCATCTAAACTCCATAATTAAGTACTAATAAGGGTAATAAAGGTGTAGCTTGTCCCGCCCTAACAGGTGCAACAAACGCACATTCAGGAACACACCTACAGTACACAGTCCTGAGAGGAGGTCTAATCAATGGGTGGGTGGACGAGCAGTGTGTTGAGACAAACTGTGTGCTCTGGAGAAATAGCTTCTAGTGTGAATATTGATACTTACATAGAGTGGAGCTTGCTGTGGATTGAGTTTCATGTCCCTGGACACTGTAAAGACAAGATCAAATTAGAGGTTATAGCTTTGCGGTAAGTTAATATACTGTATACATAAACAAAGTGATGTGTTGGGGCAATGCAACAAGCTGTCAACACAACATTAACATATTATAACTTAATGAAGTTGATTTGTGTTAGATACTTATTTAGCAGCAGACATGGAGCAACATTAGCATTCATCTGAAGTCATGTTTCTGGCTTCATAACAAATTAAAGGGATGGTTTGAGTGTTTTGAAGTGGGATTGTATGAGGTACTAATCCATAGTCAGTGTCCCCCAGTTTGGAGAAGCAGACAGGAGTTACCACAAAGAAGCAAAGTAATGTACTGCTGTGGATGGGGCCAGCAGCAAAACGTATTTTAGCCACCTAAAAGAAATCAATATCAGTTTAAGTGTACGCTATATTTAGAATATTTTCACCTCTTTATCTTACCGTCAGACAGCTATACAGTTAATGTTTCCGACGGGGAACTGAAGCTTTTATCTATGCTCTTGCCAAAGCAACCAGACTCCAATGAAAAAAAATTTAATTTTACCTCGCAGAACATAGGAATTGCTGGTCTACCGCTGCCTCGATCGGTTAGTTTGTTTGTGTTATTTTTGTGTTACTTTGGTTAGTTTGGATTCACCAAAGTCACACAATAGCACAAACAAACTAACCGATCGAGGCAGCGTTACACCAGCAACCCCCCTGCTCTGCGAAGTAAAAATACAGTGTTTTTCCAATGGAATCTGGTGGCTTTGGCAAGAGCATAGATAGATACAACGACTTCAGTTCCTCATCGGAAAGGGCTGTCTGACGGCAAGGTCAAGTGGTGAAAATATTCTAAATATAGCGTACACTTAAACTGATATTGATTTTTTTAGGTGAGGCTTTCTTTTAGGTGGCTAAAATATGTTTTGCTTCCGGCCCCGTCCACAGCAGTACATTGCTTTGCTTCCATGCTGGTACTCCTGTCTGCTTCTCCAAGCTCGTGGCGTGCCGACCGTCATCTACTGTAGGTAATACACTGACTTAGGATAAGTACCTCATACAACCCCACTTCAAAACACCCAAACTATTCCTTTAAGTCCAATACTCTTTCTTCTTTTAGCTCTGTGAAGTGTGAAAAACGTTAAATGAGCCAGTATTGTGTTTTGCTGGAATAAAACCCTGCAAACAAATTGCTCTAGATAACACAACACTTGACATCAGGGTTTTGTTTGTTTTGTTTTTTTCCCCCTCCAGAAAATGCATGTATATCGGCTCTAGCAGCATCAGAACATTTTTGCTGACAATGTGACAGTTAAGCTTGACCCTGGCAGTAGTCCCAACACTCTGTGGGAAGTTAATAGTGCATGAGAACTGAACAGACACACACTGAATCACACACGGGAACACACACACACACACACTCATCATCCAACCAAAACTGCCAAGTCTCTATTTGTGCTTGTTTATTCAAAGACAGCAATGATGACAAGCTGTTTGTGTGCTCCTGCCTCCTCCGATCACCCTTTAGTTCTTCACCGAGCAAAGAAAAAAACAGGAGGTTTAGCACCAAAACACTTTGCCTCTTCTACATGGGCTTATGCCGGGAAGATCAGTTAGCAGGATTTACCGGCTCATGTTCACGTTTGATTCCCTACTCCCAGTCTGGGACGCAGGCCTCAAAGCCGTTTTCTGGGCACAAGGTCAGAAGCAGTGGGTGTGTAATTACATCCAAAATAACGTATTACAGCTATAGACTTGAGAACGAATGGATTGGAAACCCTTTTTTGTTGAACTTTCTTGAAGTGATATTGGCCTGCTTGCATTCATCAACGGGTCAAGGGACCGGTCGGCTTTGAGAGCCGGTATTCTCCTCAGTTATTTGGAGAGACAATTTTCTTTTGTCTGCCATTCCCTGGCACTAAAACAAGTCCTTGCTGCCTGCTGGCCTCAGTGGTCAGCAGCAGTGCATTAATCACATGAACCCCACAGCGGGGGAGGCGGCGACAAAAGGCCAGGACCTAATGAGTTCAGCAGAAAACACCAAAAAGAGTCGATGTTGGACTCGGCAGAGCGCTGAAGCGCGGCGAGGCCAATTCACTTTCTGCAACCCAATCCAAACATTTTCCTTCTTTTCTGCTAAATAAATAGGCTCGAGCTAGAATTAGGCGCATCAGGTAAGGGGATAATCAGTAGCTCTAATAATACTCTGGAGTCTAATCCTCTTGCCTTAAGTGCACTGGGCCAGGGACTAGCTTATTCACCACATGCACGACTTTGACTGATAAGACTCTCACATGATGTCACCAACAGGCTCACTGGTTCTTTTATATTTGGATATTTGGCATCTCTTTCTGACTACTCCACAGTACACGAGCAGGTTAAGGTCTTACTCAAGGGTGCTTCAATAGGACAGATCAACATCATTGTTGGCTGACATTTCATTTTACGTGACATCTTATTGACCACGCGGTGACCTGACCCATTGCACAATAAGAAAATATTTGGTAAGAAGTAGGTGCGTTGCTACACTCACAGTTTTCACTGTTGAGGAGTTGATAACATTTATTCACCCAAGGAAGGTTTCCGTGACCTTTATCAGTACCACCCTGCTTTACATTCTCTACATATTCACACCTGGCAGCTGAACGCAACAGATCAGTCTGACACTGCAATGGCCACTTCTTAGCTGTTGTTAAGGGAGGGGTAAGCCCTTGTGATACCCTGCTTTCCCCAACCAGAAAGTTTGCACCTGAATCTGAAACTATATTATGACTCTTTTGTCTTTAAGAAAAAGCTTTTTGGGGGGGAAATTATTATGTATCTATTAGAAATGATTACATTCACCAATCACACAAATTGAGGGGTTCTACCAGGGTGTTGCAGGTGTGTCTGCATATTTGCATCCATTTGATGCCAGTGTGATATCAGAATACCTTTCTAGGGATACTGACATCACTTAAATTGGGGTGAGCGGCGGCAGAGTGAATATATTCCTTTGTTTCAGAAATGTTCAGAAATGTCACTTGAGCAGAAGTGCGGCCTGCGACGAGCTGCCATGCAATGCTTATGAAAAGTTGCGACAACTGCTCCCGTGCTCGGCGAGCTGTGGCCGTTTGATTCTGCAGCAAAGTGCGGCCAAACTAAAAGTTGGGAAAAGTTTAACTTTAAGTGGCGAAGTGCGGCCAGAAAGGACCCATAGCCAATCAGAAAAAAAGATCCTGTGACTCCTCCTGTGACATGTTACCCAATGTTTCAAAGAATGTCTTCCTCCCGAGACAGTTCATCTGATCAAAGAATGAGCTACATTAAACAGTAGATACAGGGTTTAATTATTACCTATAACAGTATACCTTGCAACTGCCGGTGTCAAATCAAACAGCTTATATTTTACATTATATTAATTAATTTGACAGTGAGAATCACAATGAGCGTGCAGGTGGAACTTGAGATTCAAAGACAAACACTTCAGCAAGAAACACATTAGCTTACATGACCTTTAACCATTGCCTTTTTGAAAAAAAGCCACCTGCTCTAACTACCACGCGACTGTTCATCTGATTCCCTACTTTGGTCACTTCTGTTTTGGAGTTGTTTTTATCAACTATGATGCAAAGATGGAAGTTAGACATAAAGGACGCTGACTCAGTGTACTGTGTCATTACAGGATGTAATTGTGCAACTTCTTGCTTTGGATTCATGGAGGGGCCTGTCACAATACCACATACTTCATATAAAACATCCACTTTAGTATGGTTGATCTGATCTGAGCTGGTCTAAAGTAGCAAACATATTCTGCCACCTGAGGAGGAAGCTGTTGGCCTCCCTGTGTAATCAAGCTAACATGGGGGAAATACTAATACTTAGTGGACAATTCACAAAATACTTTGTATAAACACAAAACTATATAACACACCCCTTTTCTGAATGAACAAGGAACATTTGTAAGTTATAGACTTTATCTTTTTGTCTACGGCACAATTAAAAAATTGCAGGACCTACTGATGCACTGGTTGTTTATATACCGCTAATAAGGCTTTCAATGATAATTACCAAGCTAATGTGGCTAATAAGGTAGTTAAGGCTAATGTGTTCGCAAATAATTGCTTAGAGTCGAGTTTCTGGCCACCTGACGTCCAATATTCAGTTAGCTTTTACTTGTTTTGTCTCCAAAAACTCCTGAGAAAAACATCTGCCTGTTTATCTTTATATTAGCTAGATATTCCTCTTTCATCAACAGGCAGCCCCCAGCTTTTAGCTCTTATTTTACTGTTTTGTGTTAAACAGCTAGCCTGCTTTCGGCATCTGAGCTTGTTACGTCTGAATTATATCAGGTGTTGATGAGGTGGGATTTAACCAAACAATAAAATCAAACCAATGTAAAACAATGAGCTAAAAAAAAAAGGCTACAAGCTGTGTGGAGACGCAGTTTGGATGTTAATTCTCTGTGTTCATCACTACAAGAGACTCTTTCCCAAGACAAGGAGTCACTTGATTCTATGACAACCTTAAAATATCCCTTAATGCAGGTTTGATATCTGTTCACCAGACTGCCTCGAGTCTATTTTCTGTGGTTGACCCCGTGGTCGTATACAGTGTTGTGGGTGTGACAGTTCATCTGGTCAAACAGTTCCTCTTGGGCAGCAGCAGTCATTCAGAAAGTACACACCGGGGAACTTCTGAAATAGCTTCATCTCTAGGTCATTGCTAACTGCAACTCCTGGAGACTGAAGATTCAATACATTGATTTCTGTGTCACAAAAAAAGCTGCAGTATTTTCTCAGAGGGACACAAGTTCCAGGCAATTTACTGCAACAAGATATTTCGGTGCTGTGGATAATACCTGGACTTATAGATCAAGTTACAGTGTGCATGTCAGGTCATGTCTGCTGGAGAAGCTGAAGAAGCCATTAGAAACCAATCTTTCTACCTGTACTTTGCTCAAGTGATAGAAATAACACAAAATCCTACAATTACAATGTTTTTCAATAGGGCTGTGTATCGGCAAGAACCTGGCGATACGATACGCATCATGATACAGGGGTTACGATTCAATATATTAAGATATGTTGCGATACTGTAAGCAAGGCGATATATGGTAAATGGACTTGCATTTATATAGCGCTTTTCTAGTCCTCCGAACACTCAAAGCGCTTTACACTACATGTCAGCATTCACCCATTCACACACACATTCATACACTGATGGCAGAGGTTGTCATACAAGGTGCCAACTTTGCCCATCAGGATCTAATCTAAATACTCATTCACACAACGATGGCTAAGCCTTCGGGAGCCATTTGGGGTTAAGTGTCTGGCTCAAGGACACATCGACATGTGACCGGTGCAGCCGGGGATCGAACCACCGACCTTCCGATTGGTGGATGACCTGCTCTACCCTCTCCGCCCCATATATTGTAA
Organism: Adelosebastes latens; assembly: GCA_916700685.1. Taxonomy (NCBI): domain Eukaryota; kingdom Metazoa; phylum Chordata; class Actinopteri; order Perciformes; family Sebastidae; genus Adelosebastes; species Adelosebastes latens. The sequence goes on from CAKAKR010063146.1 coordinate 17,647, forward strand.
TGTTTTAATTCTAATTTTAGGAAAGTTGTCATAGTATAAAGAACACACCACCACATGCATAATATCTGTGTACAAAAAGTTAACTTGTTATGCTATCAGAACAGTGGGATCTGCATTTGCATTTATCACAGTTCCTGTAACATCCAACATCGTAGCACTACTTTGAGAAGACACATCTCTTTGTAAATGAAAACATATTGACTGAGTTAATCTTTGCATGTAAACTATTAATTAAAATCGAGTGTTTTTGAGAATCGATACGGTATCACAAAACATAATATGGTGTTACTCGATATTTTCTTACACCCCTATTTTTCACAAAGGCGGAGTTTAATGAAACTAAACAGAGGCTGATATTTAGAGATAGATTTTTAGTTTACTTAAGAGGGGACTTGGCTTGAGTGAAACTGACATTTTTAGTGAAACCCATTATCCTCCTCAGACAATAATTGACTCAAAGTCTGCACCAAATCACACCACCAAACATATATTCTTCTTATCTGCAATCTGTTCTCTTCAAACAAGATGGGTAAATAAAAACCTGCGCACCGTCTAAGTAATTCAGGAAAAGACCTTGTATCCAAACCAAACTGTGTTTCCTTCTCTGGTAACAGAAGAACCTTGAGAAATGGCATCCCATAAGCTCACCCTACGGCCACCCGACACCTGCTTATAGAGATTACACAACCCATTAACTCCACCTAAAACACCGGGTGCAGCCAGCCTTCGGCCGAGCTCCTTAAGAGTCTCCATTATGGCCGAAACTGCCTTTGAACTGCTGTTAAAACCGAATTTTCTTCCTCTGCAGCAAAAGGGCCACAAAGAAGCTGCCACGTTCAAGTGCACAGCCGTCACAAATGAACCGGTAAATCAAGAGACAAAAGCCCCTCAATGCCGGGATATACCCAGAGTCAGGGTTGTGAATGGACCTGTTATGGCTCCCACTGGTCCGCTGGCTATCAAAATAAGCCATAATGGCCATGTGACTGCAGCGTGAATGGGAGGATGAACAGGATTAGCTTCACAACTCATTAATCGGACTACACCCTTCCCAATCAACAGCTGAGGATTCCACAACACAACCACGTGCACCGGACAGACTGTGACCACAGTGTATGACCTAATATTAAAAACTTTTCTTTGCAGCTCTGTCTGTAAATGTGTAACTTTTTGTCTGGGACAAGGTCTCTCTTAGGGAGAGAGAGAGAGATCCTTGTTCTCAGTGGGACTCACCAGCTTGTCATCACACATGATTCAATAATCCTCCCTGGATAGAGGTGCATCCAATGTTAATGTCACAGTCAAGTAAACACCACTTTGGGTCCAATATAAGCCACAGGAACAGCTTCGCCGAGTCTAGTTATTTGGTGCCTTTATGACAGACCACATTGTATTCTTACAAAACTTAAAGGCGCCCTGTGGAGTTTTCTTGTAAACAAAACAAAAGTTTTCTTTACATTCCAAAACACATTTTGTGTATCCAAGAAATGTATTGCCTTCCTCATAAAACATTGTATTTTAAATCCAGCACTGTTTGTTTACATTCATGTTTACTAGCTTGCAGTCTTCTTCTTCCCTGTCTTTGCTGGCACATTGCTGCATATCTTAGCGTGTTACAGCCACCTGTAGATCAGTGGAAAAAAGTGAAACCATTGGTAGAAATGCGTATTGCATAACGCACGCGCCGGTGCATCCTCATGTCTGAGCTAAACAAACCTGGACCTACTTAAAAAACAGCTCCTTAGCACTACTATACATATACGTATACTATACCACTATAGGTCAACAAGTCCACAGGGAACCTTTAAGATGATGATTTTCAGTTTTAAGGGGAGACACCCCAGGTAAGAAACATTGTTCTTCTTGCACTAAGAGAGTTTGGGCTATTTTGCTTCATGTCTTCTTTCAGAATAGTTGAAAGAAAGAATCTAAAATACACATTATGGTGTTTATTTTACTGCACTTCATCTAATTGCATATGTAGATTTCTCCTAAATTCACCAAAGTTAGCATTAGATAATGCCTTTTGCATATTTAATACAATTTCAGAAAACTTGTAATCCAAAAGTAATTGTCTAAATGTAAGAAAGCAACTGGGTAAGATTCATGGTGACGTCTCTATTAGTTAATTTCTTTACCCTATTCACCTGTAGTGAGAATTACAATCCATATCTTTAAAGATTGTTTTCTCAAAATTAGTGTTTTCTCATACTCTGAGCCAGAAATCTTCACTTACACCTACATAATGTACACCAAACTTCCCTGTTTCATTCCTATCTATATTCTGAAGGTTTTTGCAGAGGGGTTTGTTCATATATCACTCATAGCCTGTTTTTTTATTATATTTTATTCCCGAAAAATTGATTATTTATGGCTGGTGACAGTATTTTCTGATTTATTGAGTGATACAAAGAGATATCCAAAATTCCCTCTGTAAAAACCTGTCAACAAAATTAAACAAGAATTTTTAACATGGCTTTATCAAATATTCACATTTCTGTTCTGGAAATTAATGCAAATTAACACAAATTTGATAAGATAATGCCTCATTTGCCTATTTAAACATACAATTTCAGAAAACTTGTAATACAAAAAAAGTTTCCATTGTTCAAGTGAAGTAAGACTTTTAAAAAAACACACATTGAAGCATTCATGCTTGGATCCCTTACCTGACAAAACTAATCCAAATTTTTGGAAATATTCAGGTGTTTTTTGATTCAATGGCCTCTTTGGTATCAACCTCTAAAGGCATGTAATCATCTTAACAAGGTAAACAAAATCAGATTTCCAGATCAAAGATAATTCACTATAGATGGGATCACATTACAACATGCGAGCAAACAATGAATTGATGGTAAGAACAGTAAACAGTGGGTAGATCAGGTGATGGCATCAACATAATCTTTTCTGTGAGCTCCACCACTCCCTCAGAGACTTCCTGTATGAACATCTGAGTGTCCAAAGGCCACATCGCTTTAAACTACTAAAACAAACGCACGTGCTAGGCACAGGTCAGGGTTCTTCAGTAGCTAGGAGACCATTAAGTATTTCAAAACCAAAAGACTTCAGGAAATAAAAGCAGGATGGTTTCATGCATGTCCAAAGGTGCTAACCTAACTCCACCCAATACAACCATGATCTACGTGCCCATTTGCAGCATAGCATTGCCCTCATTTACCGGGTCATTATCACACCTGTGGTGCATGGCTGCCTAATCTTATCAACGAAATGGTACCAATATTGGGAAATAAAGTTTACAATGGCTACGTTCAACACTGCGTCTCATTGTACTTGCTGCACTTGCCTAGAAATTCACATTTTGTTGCTATGCAAACCAACACAGCTATAAATTTGCTCATGCAAATCTGAGCCAGCAGCCTGGAGCTTAGAGATGTGAAAACCACCCAATTCTAAATAAGGTAGAAACAAAATTAACAAATAATGCTTTAACCAGTGGGCAACCTCCAGGTCTAAAAAGTGAAGCAAATGCAGAAGTGCCTTAAACCTGCATTCTTTCTAATAGTCAGCAGGGGGCGACTCCTCTGGTTGCAAAAAGAAGTCTGATTGTATAGAAGTCAATGAGAAAATGACCATACTTCTCACTTGATTCATTACCTCAGTAAACATTGTAAACTAAATGAGTTTATTGTCTCAATCGCTAGTTTCAAGTCTTCTTCAATACAGCACGATGTTCATGACAGTCCACAAACCAATGGGAGACGTCGCAATGATTACGTCCACTTCTTATATACAGTCTATGGCTTTACCTCAACAACTGCCATTGAACAATGCATATAATGTGATTGCACTGATCAACTTCTAGGTTTAAATCTTAACATCAGCTGCTGAAAAAGAGCACAAGACTCATCAAACCTTTCCTGGATAAATTATTCCCAAAAAAAGCAGAAATTGGAAGCTAGAAGCTGCTTAAATGTACAATGAGCAGAATCCAGTGCAGCTACTTGAAAAAAAACAGGTCACATTGTTTGAACTAAATAAATGTACATAATGGGCAATGTACAAATTTACATCAGTGTTCTATCACCTCAAAGCATCTGTGTTTCTGGGTCAAAAGCCTCCCATTGGCCATTAATTAACTCGGGAGAATGTCAATGCAGATCTGTGTTATGGGGACAACAGTTACCTGAGGCTGCTTCTTCGTGAAGCTTTTTGAGTTGGGCTGTGCGTGGAGAGCTGTGCATGGAGACACCTGTAAAAAGGGACAGAAGCCCAATATAGACCTGAGGTGTCATCCAACACCAGGGCTCCATGATGACAACAGAGACAGGACTTTAGTCTCAGAGAGGGGCAGGACTGAGTTGTTACCTCACCTATGCAGGCGTACCCCCTCTAGTATCAACTACACTAGGACAACCTGACCTGGATATTTACTCTATTTTTTTCCATAGATACATGCATATGACAAACATACCAAACATCACTACCAACAGGCACCTTTGTCTTGACATAAATCCCACATGGAATTGTTTTCCAATCCGCCCTTTGCTACTCCATCAAGCTGTCAGAGCTACCATGGAGCCCACACTGTCACTAACTGCACTCCCTGCATAAATATCTAGCTAATTTATGGAAAAATTAAAAAGCGACTTCTGAGAGAAGCAGACAGAAGGGTCAACAATATGTGTTTGAAGGATATATCAGGATGTCAAACTGGTTCAACAGGGAAAACAGGTTAAAAAGATAAAGATAGAAGCTAAAACCTACAGATCATAGTGTAAAAGTCAACCACCATCTCAACTGGCAATCGAGACAGAAGACAGCGTAGGGTCTAGCAGAGGCAAAGCTCAGCGCAGGTATAATATGTCATCAATAAGTACCCAAAGGGATGCCATTCACTGTTTGCAGCTGTTAACTCATTGATCATGCTTTGAAAGGTCAGTTGCAACCGAGGTCAAACAAACTTTGAACCGAGGGTAGTGCTTCCGCCTCGCGGGCAGCACCGCTCTCCCCATATGGGAAAACAATGGCACAGCCAGCGCAGAGCAATTCTACAGCTGATGAGCCATGTGTGGGCGGCTTAAAAGCCTTTGACAAACACTGCCAGGTTTAGGGGTTCAATGTCCACTTGGGTATCTTGCTTTAGATGTAAGGCCTCATCATGGTGCAGTAAGGAGCTTTGGATAAAAACCTCCACCAAATGGCTGATAGAAAGTGCCAGGGAGAGCTTTCAGTCTGATTTAAGCCTGGGGAGAGACAGAGTTCATATGAACTGTCCAACACTTCATTCTTAACTTCCTTTTTTCCTTGTATTATCAACCTGTCTTTTCCGTGTCATACACTTTGTATTAGATTTGGAGGTGCTGGAGCTTGGGATGGATATCAAATCGAATTTTACATTTTTTGCTGAAGGACTGAATGAAAGTAGACGTTTTTTGTCCGAAAGGCTTGTTTGCCTTACTGTCCAAATAAAAGTTTCATTCCAAACATGAACAACGTCTGACTCATAACGCAAGACTTCTAAAACTCCTGACGACCATATCACTCAAATTAATGAGGAATTCACTGGTACATTTCCGTCGGCAGCTACTCTCCTGAATGGACATTTGCAATCACAGCCTTCAAATGTGGCACACTGGGGGAGGATTAAGGCTCTGTGTGGCTCAGTTGGGTTTGATGTTTAACTCAGACGTTTGTTTAACCTCTCATGCTTTCTCCCCCTCCGGTTAACCACTAGTTACTGGCCTACCACTACAACACTGACTGCCCTCCCTATAGCACCCAGAGAGAGCAAAGTGCGTCGGTGTTGAACCCTTGTGTGATTATTTTTACGGTTTACTATCAGCCCTGCTCTTCTGGGGCATGGCTAAATTAGTCCTGGGCTACGTCACCTCCTCCACAACCACACCGCAGTAACTTGGACACACAATGTTGACTGCCATTTAGATAGTCACGGCTGTTTGATTTAATCAAACCAAGCTATTGTCTCTACGGACAGATATGAGGCCATCGTGATGATGTGACCTCACCCTGCCACACAAAAGCTGCCTCTGTGCAGAGACTGCACACAAACGCTGGCTGACAACACAGGGCCGGGGGATGAAAGGTCTCCTCAGTGTTTGGTGACAGTTATTACCCTCTCCACTGAAACCAAATACCTGTGGGCCCAGATAGCATTATCTTATTGTGAGGCTTACTGGGGACCGGCCTGTAATCAGGACCCGGGCCTTGATCAGCGCTCCTCCCCAGGTTTGATGCCATCCCCTCCCCCTCTGTTTCCAAGCCATGAGGTGCTCTCTAGACATTTTTAAAAGGTATATTTGAACATTTTGGGAAATCTGCTTATTCACTTTTCTTTTTGCAGAGAGCTAGATTGATACCTCTGTCACGTCTGAATGGTAAATATGAAGCTAGCAGCCAGCTAACTTTGCACACCCTAAGCACCTCTAAAGCTCACTTTGTTATATCTTCTTTGTTTGATCAGTACAAAAACCAAAGTGTGAAAAACGACAGTTTAACGGGGGGGTTATGTGCCAAACTATTTCTTGGCCAGGACCTGTTGCCAGGCAACCAGAGACCCCAGGAAGTCAGTGGTCCCCGCCAAGAAAAAGTCTTGGTATGCTACATAACCTACCATAAATCACGGAAATGTTTTTTACACTTTGGGTTTTGTATAAACATAAAAAACGAGATATAACGTGATAATTAGTGACCCAGGCTAGCTGTTTCCCCCTGTTTCCAGTCTTTATGCTAAGCTAAGCTAGCTGGCTGTCAGTGGTAGTCTCATACTTAGCGTATAGACATATGAATAGTATCCATTAAACTGTTGTTTTTGTCATAAGTATTCTTTCACACAGATGTATATTACGCGGCGAAAAAGCGTACATTTTTTTCCGGAACAAGGTCAATTTTCTGAGCTTTCGTACCGCGAATAAAAGCATCAACCACGCCAACCATCATCAATCACGTTGTGCAGAGCCGGTTGAGTTGCAGCTATATTTATGAAACAACAACACGGAGGCTCCGTAGTCCGAACAAGGAACGGCACACTTAAAATACAAAAAGCCCTAGACATATAATATTCACAGGCGAGTATTTTCCATTTTCGTGTTGTTTATTCGTCACGCCCCTGGTGTGTTAACGCCTTAAAGGAACAGTGTGTAGCATTTAGGGGGATCTATTGGCAGAAATGGAATATAATATTAATTAGTATGTTTTCTTTAGTGTATAATCACCTGAAACTAAGAATTGTTGTGTTTTCGTTACCTTGGAATGAGCCGTTTATATCTAGATAGGGAGCGGGTCCTCTACGCAGAGTTCGCCATGTTGCACCGCCATGTTTCAACAGTAGCCCAGAATGGACAAACCAAACTCTGTTAACTTTTACTACTTGGGCCGGACTCGATAAGCTTACTCGCTTCCGTCGCCGCCGCTCTCTCTCTCTCTTGCTTCACCACTCACTTCCCACGAACACACACACTCTACGCACTGGGTCTGCTCCAAATGAACCTAGAGAGGGCCATTCCCATTTTGCGTCAGCCACCGCAGCTCTCCAACACGCTTAGCACACGGGAGAGGCTTCAGTTGGTTTCAACTCACCGCTAGATACCTCCAGATCCTACACACTGGACCTTTAACCCTCGGCAAGAAAGCGAATGAACAGAATTCCCAAAATATCCAGCTTTTACTTTAAGCAAATAAGAGTGCTGCTGCTACGTTTCAGGCACGGTGACTCTTTCAGAAAGAACAGACTCTGGCTAATGTTTAGAGGGTCATTTGAAGGGTGTCATCATGGCTTTCTGATGAAATGTTTGCGCTGAAAAATTCAATAAGGCCCAGAAACCTGCAGAAGGATAAATATGCTGTTTACCTTTGCCCGTGGGTAAATGTTCAACACATTACACAATCAACAGGGCAATTTCTGTTCCTTGAATTCAGCTGCACTTGGCAATCCAATTTCTCACAGGACCCTGATGGGTGATAGCTAGGTGAGCGATGTGGATTTCAACTTATTTACAGAAGCAGACGCTCTCTCAAAATGATCAATATGACATTTCACCGGCAACTTACTGAACTTACTCATCCAACCGTGGTGTGTGAAATAACAAATTGGTGTTGAAAAGGAGACAAAATGGGGGCTGAGGAGCAAAAGAAAACACATAGAGAGACAGGGAGAGAAAAAGAAAAGTTTGAGAAAAGGAAAGAGGTTTAACCTGAAGGATCCTGAGCAAAGCAAACCTCAGCTTCACAGCAGGCCTGATCAGATTAACTTTACCAACACTGCAGTAATAGCTGTGTATTACATCATTTCAATTAAAAATAACCAACATGCTATAAAAGCATGTACATCTCCAAAGATTTGATAGTGTTCTCATAACGGCCTTTTGGCTAGTTCTACCATCTCACCAAAGAAGGTCCTGGGTTTGGTTCCCAGCTCCAACTATGGTCAATCACAAACTCCAAATTGCCCACAAATATGTGTGTGTTTGTGTGTGTTTACCCTGTGAAACACTGGTGACCTCTCTAGGGGCCTTTCCAACATGTTACACTAAAACCAGATGACACATTTCAACCCAATCTCTGTTTCTTTAGAAATTCTTCAAAAATGGCCAAAGAAGTGTGGGACTAAAGCCACCGCAGTGGTTTTGGGAACTGCATTGCTCACTTCCCTGTTTACGTAAGAGACATCTCAGCCCACAAGAACGCTCCATTTCTCAAACAGGAAATTAATAAAAGGACGGACTTCTAGCTGAGATTAATACTTGTGATCTACATGCTGAAGTCATCCACCTCTAGAACTGCTGATTGTTCAAGAACATCAACTTAAGTATTAGATTAAAACGCAAAAATATTGAATAGAAGATCCTGCATATTTTATAAAGGGGCACTCTCACTGATTTTACAAATGAAGATCTCTCATAAGTCCTAATCTTTATGGACATGCAATACTTGTTTTATGAAGTACCCCAATAAAAGTAAGCGATAGTCAAATCATAACATGGCAGACTCAAGCCCAACAAGCAACAACAGCTGTCAGTGTGTCAGTGTGCTGACTTGACTATGAATTGCCCAAAACTGCATGTGATTATCATAAAGTGGGCATGTCTGTAAAGGGGAGACTCGTGGGTACCCAGAGAACCCATTTTCATTCACATATCTTGAGGTCAGATGTCAAGGGACCCCTTTGAAAAATGGCCATGCCAGTTTTCCTCACCAAAATTCTCGATACGTTTGGAGCATTATTTAGCCTCCTCCGCGACAAGCTAGTATGACATGGCTGGTACCAATGGATTCGTAGAGTTTTCTAATTTCATATGATATCAGTATCTTCTGTAGCTTTAAAACCCACTACAACCTAAAAATCGCAAGTTTGGCTATGTGCTACATAAATTTGTGCCATTAATACGAATTTGCGTTAAAGCATTATTATCGCGTTAACTTTGACAGCCCTTTTTACTATTTTCACAAAATTATTAATAACAATATAATATCTAAATGTCAACATTCAGATCCCTGTATCTTGTACCAAGCACAACCGTTACATGTGAGCAATCACAGCCTTTGAATGCACAACACACATCATGTGACCAAAAGTTAACGTGGAGAAGAAAACAGAAAAACACCTTAAAAAACTGTGAACCAATTGGAACCGACTCAATATTTCAGAGAAGATGTCTCAACAAGAAAGCATCAGAAAGTTGGTGGATCATTTTTTTTTTCCAGATCATCAAAATTTCTGTTACTGAAATTATTTGAAATTTAAATAAGTCAAGTCTCCAAATTTCATCCTTTCAGAAATATATTTAATAATAACTTCACAAGTGCTTTTATATAGAGTGTTATGAATTCATAGCTTTAACACTGTGGCTTTTGAGGAAATGTGTGTGAAAAAATACAATATGTAATTTCCCATAAGCAGAGGCCCGATTGCAACTTAATTTAACAGCAGAAACTTTGGTCACACATGTTGTTATCACCATTAAGCGGTATCACGAGGCAGACGTTGCTAGGCGCTGTAGGTGCATCACAGTCAAACATTGCCCTGGGGAATATTATCAAAACAAAAACAAGGAAGGAAACCTTCAGAATCAATGTGTAACTTCCTCCATGATAATGCTTTTGTTTCGTTGACACCACCACCTTTGACCTAAGAGCTGCTTGTTGGATTGTTTTTCTAACAGTCACCTCAAACTTCAGAGCAGCTTGTAAAGACGCATCAATGGAAAGCATCAATGGAAAGCATCAATGGAAAGCATCAATGGAAAGCTTACCCTCAGTCTATTTGATGACGACGGCCACGAGCAGACTCCTTCAGGTGCACGTTAAATTCATTTTAAGTCCATCAGAGAGAGCAGGTGTGTTTATACTAGGCAGGTATCCTGAGTAGCGGGCATGCGAGCTCTCACCACACTGATTACACGGAGCTAAATATGGCTTTGTGCTAACACAGACAGTAGGCAGATCAGAGCCTTGATGTCAGAGGGGAGAGGCGGAGCCTACAGGCCACAGGTCAGGTGTCTGTTACAACTGCAATGGTGGAACGAAAACAACCAGCCTGCCTCTGCTTTCTCAACATTATTAAAAGTGTTGGAGCATGTGCAGATACACACTACTCCTATCTCTTTATCAATCAATTAGACAAAATAATCAGCAGTAGCGAGAGCTAGGGTGATATACAGAGAACGGTTCATGGTCGACGACAATGTTTTGGTGTTGATGGAAAAATCCATGAAGCAGCTGCTCAACCTCAACCATTTAATTATAGGGAAACTCTGAGATACATTACATATGGGTAATGATTTTCATATATTCATGTTTTTTTCTGAAATAGTACCAGACATGCAAGAATATATATTGATTCCAACTGGCCATCGGTGGGAAAATATTCACAGCATTTACTTAAGTAAGATGCCACACTATAAAAACACTCAAGTTAAAAGTCCTGCATTCGAAATTTTACTTAACTAAAAGTCCATAATTATTGGCGGTAAAGGTGCAACAATTAGTTGGTTACTCGATTAGTCATATATATCAGAAAATTAATCTGCAACGATTTTGAAAATCAATTCATTATTTCAATGAAAGAAAAGTAATTTTTCAAGCAAAAATTTCTAAAATTTGATAGTTCCAGGTTCTCAAACAAAAGGATTTGCTGCTTTTCTTGGTCTTACATGATAGTAAATTGAATATTTTCAGGGTTTTGAGTGTTGGTCAAAACAAAACAACATATTTCATGAAGTCACCTTGGACTCTAGGATAATGTGATGAGCATGTGTCACTGTTTTGGATTTATTATAGACTAAATTATCTATTAATTGAGAAAATATGCAGATTAAAGACTCATGAAAAAATATCCCTGTCAGTGCATTAGTGCAATGTTGCAGCTGGTCGAGGTGGAGCTAAATTTAACTGCTTTTTATAAAGGGTATTTTAATCTATCACAATGCACCATATTGTAAATATAGCGGAGTGAAAATGTACACCATTTACCTCAAAAATCTAGTGGAGTGGTAGTATGTAGAAGTATAAAGTAGCATAAAATATAAATACTCAAGTAAAGTACAAGTGCCTCATAACTGTACTTTAGCATTGTAAATGTACATAGTGACTTTTACACCACTTCAACAGACTTCTTTTTTTGCCAGTAGATGCTGTCTATGAACCGCAATGTCCCTGGTTTAAATTTGGCCGGGGGGTCTTTGTCCTCCTGTCATCTCTCCATTATCGCTATCTCATAAAGGCAAAAAAATGCCCCAAAATTTTTTTTTTAAGTGTACTGTGCACCGGACAGAATTCATTTCTTATCAGCAGCATAGAGGAGTCTTGGTGTTCGGGGAGTCTGAAAATGTCTTCCAACAAGGAACAAACTGCAGACTTCTTTATACCTGGTATCAATACACCTTGCATCCATATTGCACGTGGCTGGAGGTAGGAAACTTGTGTATACATACTGAAATCTGATTGCAGTATGTACACAGGAGAAGACTTCCTCCAGATAGCTTTTGAACCCAACAATAAACACCCCAGCTGGTTTGTGCTCCTCCATCCATCCTGACTATCCAGTTTTTGCAAGTATCTATTTGCATCTGCGCTTTCTGTTTATTTTGTGTTTGCTTCCTGGTGGATTGACACACTAAAGGTTTATTTCATTTACATAATGTTGTAATGCAAGTCTGACCACTTCTGGGGGGTCACACTTTATGCATTTATTACACTTTATGCATATTTACAAGATCCAATCTGATCAGAATGCAGAGGAAAACAATGATATGTCACGGTGAATGTACAGATACACATCCCTAAACAGGATGGTCTTTCAAACCACTGTCCTGTCTACCTGCTGCACATTTTCATATGAGAGATTTCTAAGCAACTGACACACATAATTTCAAGACAAACTTCTGGCTGGCAAAGTTGACTCATTTTTTGTAGAAAGATGTGTTATCACCACAGGCGCAGTAACAATTAACAACAAAGTGTGCCTGATAAGTCCCAGGAGGAAAGAGACACCACTGTGGGACAGGAAAACGTGTACAAGCTGCAGAGATGGCTGCTGTTTAGGAACAGCGAGTGCGGCTGCTGTCTGGCGTGCTGGGCGGATTCCAGCGATTCCAGTCTTAACAAAAACTGAGTCAAGGCTTTATTGTGAATATCAGCGGGGGAATTCGGCAGTCGCCCTCCCAGGCATACAAAAGCCATCCCGCATCACGAACTAGTACCTGTAAGATTTCCTCTAATGCCTCCATTCTATAGTAAATACAGTGTAATTACAAGGCTGACACTGTGCATATCCTCCATCATCATTAAATGAGGGGGTTTGTGAGGATGAGAAATTGGCTGGGTTCAGTGTGGAGCCAGCAGAATCCTCCTGGTAATTTACAGTACTCTCAATGGGAGGCCAACTCCTCTTTCATTTGTCTCTTGCACTGGAGCTAAATACTTATTTCTGACTGGGACGAGCCTAAAGTTTTGCTGGAAGAGACACATAGAGAGCAAACTAATCAGCTTCTGTTTAGTGGAACAGCTGTATAGTCCTCTCCTGATAGCCTGATAGACCTTGTCTGGGGTGTATTCAGTAGGATGTGTTAATATCTCATTTTGGACAGAGAATCCTTACTTTCATATTTCTTTGCATATCAAGGTTGTCGTTACAGACTTATCTATCTACTGATTAAAAACATGACACCTCCTGTGACAGCATGATGACCCTGATATTCAAGGCATTACGACTATATGGATTGCTTTAAAAGACAGCAGCATTTTCTATAACTTCATAATTAGCATTTCAAAATTAAAACCTTCACCTGTCCATTTAAATCATTGTACTGTGAAAACCTCATAACCGAAAAGGTGGAGACTTTTATTCATTTAAAAGCTGAGAAACATACACTTTGAAAATGCACTTGATAATTGCCATAACACACACCCAGAAAATATTTTTTTAGGTCTAGGATAGGAGAGAAGACATTTTTTAGATTTTTTAGCTAAAAGTGACAAATTACGTAAACACATGTATATTAGAATGGTTGTAAAGAGCGGAGTTAAAATGTGGCAAAGGAAGGTTAATGATCTGGGTGGTTGGTGGTTCAAATCCAAGGATGTACTGGACGCTCTTCCCTCTACAACCCGCCAACTTGCTAATAAGCAAGGCACAAAAAGCCAACAATCTATAGTAGGGCTGCACGATTTTGAAAAAATTGCAATTATTTTGACTGATATTGCAATTGCGATATTATTTGTGATAATAGAGGGAATGATCATTTTTACATCATTATTGTCATTTTCATTGAAAAACATAAAAAAAAAACGTATGGTGTGATTTTTGCAGGGATCTGTGCCAAACAAAGATGTTTTCTTAAGTCTGTAGAATATGATGTGTAGGCTGCACGTCTCTGCAGCACCACAAGATTTAATTTAAAATGGTATTTTGACACATAATTCGCTGTTAACAAATATTGCAATTTTAACAAATACTGCGATTTGGCAATATTGCGATTTCGAGAAACATAGGATTAATTGTGCAGCCCTAATCTCCAGTGGGGTTGCTCTGTAGCAGCCACCAGTAGATCGTAGATCACTGCAGTTGTGATGGGCAGTTCCCAGTTTGGAACTGTGTGTTACTGTAAAGCGCAAGCAAATTTCCTTTAAGACATAAAAGTTAAAAATTAGCAGTAGTTGATACTGTAAATCAGACACACCTTTGAGAGGAGTATGACCAGCTGTATTTCCTTCTTTCACAACCTCCTCTGCAGAATATCGTATGAGGATGGTGACTACTCGGCCTACATTCAAAATGCAGAGGCTCAGATTTACAGGCCAATCCCACAGTGGAAAGCGTCCACATGGAGACACAGAGAAGGCAGATGATGACTAGGCTGCCTGCTAGACTACAGTCAGATATACTGAGTCAACACAGACTGTAAGAAGTCTTTGCAATGACAGCAAAGAGGAGCAGATGCTCAAATGTTTGAGGAGTCAGAACCAGTGACTACAAGGTTCATACCACCACAATATGCTGAGGGAGTGATGTCAGGTCATTGTAGTCCATACTCTCAGACAGAAATTAAAGAAACATTCTGTGAGGAAGGAGGTGATAAAACAGGTTTTAGATCCTCAACTCTTTCCAGCTGCTTCTTCACTTTCTGCTAGTTTTCTTAGGTTACAACTGAGGATCATTGAAGATAAAACATGTATAGGATCCAATATTATTATCGTGGGTGTTACTGCGGGTATTAAGACAGCGTAAAGCAGTAGTTCTCAACCACGGCTCCACGTGAGCCCAATGTGACTTTCACTTCCTCCACGGTTATCTCCTCAAGTGTAGGAGACAACTATAGAGTTCTGGTCTTATGGTGCCTTCAAATGGGGTTGTGATTACCGTGTTCACAAGAAGAGTCCATATGAACGCCCCCCTCTTGTGGTATTCACGACCTCGTGAGTGGAAAGTTTCTGAAAGCTTTGAGTTCACGACTTGTGAACAGAAATGGCGGAGGCCATGGAAGTTTTCGGTGCATAATAAGTTAATATATTGTAATTTTAGTTGTATATTGTTTTTCTTCGTAATTTTATAATAGGTCTGAGGAAAATGTTGATATTTCCAACAGCCTCATCCGACAGTAAACACAAGATCACGAGTCTCATTTGAAGGCACCATTAATCATATCTAACAACCAAACTCTTTTCAGATGGAGCGAATTCTTATCAAATGGGGGTCCGTGACCTAATGTGCATCAATTTAGGGGTCCTTGACACAAAAAAGGTTGAGAACAAAGCATGCAATCACATGTCAGATTAGTGTCAACTTTGAGGCCAACGATCATTATGAAAGACACTGGAATGACGTAACACGGTGGACAGAACTCCCTCACGTTTTCCAACTTAAAGGAAACCAGCTTTTCAGTTTGAACCGGTTACTGAACATCTATACTGGAGCAGTATTGTACACTAGATTGGGATATGGTCCAAAGTAATCCTGGAAGTGAAGAAGAAGTGCTCCGTGATGCGACTTCTGGGTGAGTTACAACATGGGAAACCAGAGGGCGGCCATGTTTATGTGCCTGGTCCTTTGAAAGTGTTTAAGTGGGTTAGGTCAAGCCAGTATAAATGAATTAGTAGGCTACTGATTCCCTTTACATGTGTGCACACCCTCCCACTAGCATGGCACATATAAAGCTCGGGCAACTGAACTTCCTTGATGAAAAAGATAGCTATCATAGAGATTTGAAGTGTGTCTGCGCTGCCACACAGTGACTTTATAATGATCTTATCTAAGTTATTACCAATGTAATTATTCTTACATTGATAGTTAAAGCTGGGCAATATATCAGTATTTATTTATCATTTATCTATATAGCGGGGCAGTTAAGCATAACAATTGTGCAATTTGCGAAAAGATAGGCCATAAATGTAGGTTTATATGATATGAAAAGATATAGATATCGGGGCACGACAAATTTGGCCCCCTGAGGGCAGTGGCAGTCTTTTTTTGAAGCTTGAACACTCCTTGGAAATCATCAAGAGTCATAAAATCAGTTTCCTGCAACATTTTGCAATATTTAGCGCCTATTTGGCGGCCATTTCGAAAAACATATAAACCTACATCTGTGACGAATTTGTTGCTTCTATCACAAAATGCACTATTGTTATTATATAATATTTCAGTTTAGCTGCCCCGCTATAAACGTCGCAGAAAACTGATTTTATGACTCTTGATGATTTCCAAGGAGTGTTCAAGCTGATTAGATCAGATGTTTTTAAGGGTACTTTTTAAAGAACATTTTGAAAACCAAATAAAAGGAGCTTGGTCACTTCAGGGTCAAACTTCACCCCCTTGCCTTCATGATAGAATGACAAAAAAATGGCTGCCACGGCCCTCAGGGGCAAAATTTGCAGCGCCCCGAAATCTATATCTTTTCATAACATATAATCTGTGCCAAATTTCTTGCTTTTATCGCAAAATGCACAATATTGTTATGAATATTTCAGCTTAGCTGCACCACTAATAGTGATATAAAGGGATTTCTTATCATTCCTGGAGCTGTGTCTTTTTGTACTGATTAATCATGCAAATCACTTACTAATTAGTAAGTCTAATTTCCCTTGACTCTGATAAACTTGAGATTGAGCTTGAAATTATTTACAGTTTGACTTCATCACTTTACAGAATGACTCATCATCACGTGTGATTTTCCCCATATGATATAGAGGGATATATCAATATTTAAGTTTTCTGCTCGTAGTATCAATTATTTTTTCCATATATTTAAATTTTTTAAGCATTTAATCATGCTAATGGCTTTTTATAGGCCTGGATATCTTAAAGAATAATATGTCCTTAATGGCTTTAATGTCTTTAGTGCTAACGAGGGGGGGTTTCTAGTAATGTTAGCATACTTTAGGCTACTTTTAGCTCCTGTAGTTTGAATATTAGGTCTATTGTATTATAGGTATATTGTACTTTTAGTGTCATTTTACATTTCTATGGGAGTTTAGTCGTCACTGTCGCAGAGTTCACAGAAACGTGTCATCAGCTGACAGGAAGTAAACATGGACCCAAAAAATGTTGCATGGCAACGCAATTCTGTTGCAATTTCGTCGCAATTCCGTCAAAATGCACTTAAAACGGAGCGTTTAAGACAGAGGGTAATACAGGCATATTCAGGCAGACAGTATGAGGAAAATAAAGGTTTTTTTTTAACATTACAGCATGTGAACATGTTCTAGTAGAAACACAAAATACAAGTATGATCCTGAAAATGGGCATGATATGGGACCTTTAAAGAATAATAATCCTTAAAGGTCCCATATTGTAAAAAGTAAGCTTTTTATGTCTTTTAAATTATAAAGCAGGTTTAAGTGCTTTATAAATACTATGAAAGTATCGAAGCGCTCAATATAGCCCGTATTCAAAAATTGTGCGTTTGAAACAAGCCGTTAGGATTTCTGTCCATTTGTGTTGTCACAAATATACAATATATATAGACCATTTCACAGTTTTAAATGTAAACATACTAAATGTGTCCCAATTAATTTCCTGTTGCAGTGTATGTGAATGACATCAGCTGACAGGATGTAAACATGGACCCAAGCTGTTTCCTAGCAACGCAATTCCGTTGCCATTCCGTTGAAATGCACTAAAACGGAGCGTTTCAGACAGAGCGTGAATACAGGTATATTCAGACAGACAGTATGAGAAAAAAATGTGTTTTTTGAACATTAAAGCATGTAAACATGTTCTAGTAGACACCCGAAATACAAGTATGAACCTGAAAATGGGCATGATATGGGACCTTTGAAGAATAATAATGGCTTTAATGTCTTTAGTGCTAACGAGGGGGGGGGGGTTATAGTGATGTTCGCATACTTTAGGCTACTTTCAGCTCCTGTAGTTTGTGTATTAGGCCTAATGTATTATAGGTATATTGTACTTTTAGTTTCATTTTACGTTTCTATGGGAGTTTGCTGTCGTAGAGTTCACAGAGAAACGTGATAAGTTCCCACTTTACGGTCTCTCTCTGAATGAGGATGTCATGGCTACCTAGCAACAAGTTTAAACCCCAGCGTCAGTTAACCGTTAAAACAACTCCGACAGTTAGATAGAAAGAAAGTAACGGTCAGAGTCTCTTCATAATATCAGTTAATGACAGTTAACGACATAGTAAATGGGTCCTCTTACCTCAAGCAGATGAAGCTGGTGTTTCTGTCTCCCACCGTGTCCACTAACAGGAGGACTGAGTGGACTTTTCTAACAGTTGTTAGTGTTTCCCAGGACAACTCAGTGGGGGGAGTCTGATCCACGGGCTAGTGTGTTAGTGATGGGAATTCCGGCTCTTTTTAGTGAGCCAGATCATTTGGCTCAGCTCACCAAGAAGAGCCGGCTCTTTCGGCTCCCCAAACGGCTCTTCATTTTACCACTTCTGCCTTTTTATAACTCAGCCAAATTTAGCTTTAGCTGTTTTGACCTATGATTAGTATGTGTGCACATATATCACTTAAATTATTCAATATAATTATACTATTTGGAACAAGATCCCAGAAACCTGCAGGACCGCTCCAACTCTGAGTTCTTTTAAATCAAAGCTTAATACTTTCCTGTTTGCTGCTGCCTTTTATTAAACCAGATAATGATCTTATACTGCACTATAACTTTTACTCTTGTGTGTTATATTCTATTTTAGCTTCTATCCTAGCTTTTATTTTTAGCTTGTTTTTATTTTCTAATCTTTAATGTTTTTATGTTTTTATAACTGTTTTAATTACATCTTAATGTTCTTTTGCACTTTTTCCACAATGTTCTTGAATGTTTATGTAAAGCACTTTGAATTGCCCTGTTGCTGAAATGTGCTTTACAAATAAAGCTGCCTTGCCTTGCCTTGCCTATACTAAACCTTATAATTTCCAGAATATCATAATTTTACATGCTGCTTCGTTTCCGACTGTCACTCATCTTGTCTGATATTCGCGCATCACACTCCTCTCTCTGTCTCTCCTCCTCTCCCTCTTGGTCCACAGGGGCGTTTTTTTATCGCGAGGGGACGCAACGCTTCCCAGCATTGGACGTTTGGTGGGCTGTCCTAGACACAAGGCTGTCCCCACCTGATTGTTCAAGTTCAAGTTTAGTTTATTGATCACATACACATTGAGATGGCAGTGAGATTCTTTGTTCCTGTTTGTTACTCTCTCATCCTTGTATAATAGACAATCGATCGATCTCTCAATCAATTGAATAACAATAATGAATTAAATACAATCATCCTTATAAACATATAAATATAACAGCAACAATAGCAAATTGTTCGATAAATATGAGACAATTATAAAATAAATAACAGAGAATATACACAGAGAATATACACCCACCCGCACACCCGTAAGTGTGTGGTGCAATAAGTGCAGTGTAACCAAGGGTGAGGAGGTGGGTACGAATGGATGAATGGATAGAAAGGATAGAGACAGAGACAGAGACAGAGACAGGGCTCTAGTGGGTCAGGGTCAGTTGTGAGACTCAGCTCAGCATCCGGATGGCCTGGGGATAGAAGCTGTTTCTGAGGCGGTTGGTTTTAGCTCTGATGCTGATGTAGCCAGGCTTCCTCTT
>CAKAKR010063148.1:0-44703 GCA_916700685.1 Adelosebastes latens
GTAAATACGTCGATTTACGTAACGTGCGTCGACGCATCGGATGACGTAATGAAAATGCGCTGCGCCCGGTCCGAGCATGGATTCTGATTCCCCCAGAGAGCAAGAAGCGTAAAAAAAACCTCTCCAACGTTCATCAAAGGTGTGGGAATACTTAAAACAGAGACCCAACAATGTGATGCTCTGTAAGTTGTGCAGAATGGAGATGGCGTACTACAGCAGTACAAGTGCAATGCACAAGCACCTGACAAGAAGGCATCCCGGAGCGCTGATGAAGAAGACAGCAGCAAGACACCGCTGTAAGTCCTGTTTACTTTTTCCCCACCGGGCATGATGTATTAAGATTGTCTAAAACGCGGGCGTGTTTCTGTTAGCAGTAGTCATTTAAAGTTTGTTTTTAAAATGTTTCTTCATCGCCTCCCTGTTAAAAGTATTTTATGGACCACTGTTATGGTAACGTAACGTAACGTAACGTTACACCAGGCGTCATCTAACGTCGGCCGTTTTATATTTTCTGTTTACTTTAACGGCAATGTATGAGTGAGAAAATGGCTTAAAGTAACGTTACATATTGTTCTACAGTCTATGACTGAGTGTTAGTCTGTCAATAGTTTCAATTAATTCTCTCTTGCTCCACACTGATGCAAAAGTACATTTGCTAGTGATTATCTTAACTGCATATTATTACAGTGATGAAATAAATCCATGTCTAAACCATTTTAAGTTTTAAGTTAAATAAAAATACTGATGAGGATTATTATTATTAGCCTAATGTCATAACACAACAGTGCTGTGGAAATTAGACCAATTTTAAACTATTATCACTATTATCATTATTCTAATGGGCTTTCTGTGTCTCTTTTTCAGGATAAGACAAAGCAGAGTGGAGGACTTTTTCCACAAAAAGAACACTGCACTGTATTCCTTTTACATGAATTTACAATACAAACTCTTGTTTTAATTTTATTTTGGAAATTAATGTTTAAATTGGACTGAAAACAGATTACCAGTAAAGACTGGGCTATTTTTTGTTGTGAAATAATGCCATAATAATACTCTTGTTTTATGTATATGTTTATAAGAGAAGATATTTGAATAAAGTATTGAAATAATAATGAGACAAGTTGTTGATATTTATTTTGGGTAAATTAATTGAATTATAAAAAAATATTTTAGAATAATCGATGAATTAGTCGTTAGATTAATCGACTAATCGAAAAAATAATCGTTAAAAAAATAATCGTTAGGTGCAGCCCTAATTCGATCGCAGCCCCTATGCAGATATAAACGGCTCATTCTTTATTCATTCTCTCATTCTTTAGCCCCTCTCCTGTGGCTCCCTGTGGATTTTTAAAAATGGAAATGAATAACTGCTTTTTGTTTACATTTTCATTTTTATTTATCACTGTTGTAGTCCTATGGTACGACGGTACGATGGAGTATTAGGGCCACATTGAGGAAAAAAAATTAAATTGGAGATTTCAAGAATAAAGTCGTAATATTATGATAATAAAGTCATAGGTTTACGAGAAAAAAAAATATTTTCTTTTTTTCTCTTTAAGTTATGACTTTATTCTCGTAATATTACGACTTTTTTTCTCGTAAAGTTATGACTTTAATCTCGTAATATTACGACTTTTTTTCTCATAAAGTTATGACTTTATTCTCGTGATTTTACAACTTTTTTTCTCGTAAAGTTATGACTTTATTCTCGCAATATTACAACTTTTTTTCTCGTAAAATTATGAACTTATTCTCGTAATATTACGACTTTATTCTGGAAATCTCTGATTTTTTTTCCCTCAATGTGACCCTAATACTCCATAGTACATTTGCACTTTGGCCCTCACTGCATTAGACTTATATACTATATACTTAGACTATAAACTGTGTTACCTTCATCACAATGCTCTAATGTTTTGCGGCTCCAGACAGATTTTGTGTTGTTTTTTTTGCCTAAAATGGCTCTTTTGATAGTAAAGGTTGCTGACCCCTGATCTAAGGTAACGAAAACACAACAATTCTTATTTTCAGGTGATTAAACACAAAAGAAAACACACTAAAGTTATGAATATTATATTACATTTCTGTTAATAGATCCCCCAGACATGTTACACTGCTCCTTTAAACCCCTCCTATGAAATGTAAAGCATGGTGATGTTAAAATGTGAGTATCTCTGCTCTGTGCCGCCATAAAGGATGACATCTGGGGGGATGTGGTCTTCAAAGGAAACAGATCGAGGACACACACAGAGAGTGAGTGAGGCCCATAAATAGTTCACTTATTGCTGTGAGGCAAACTTCTGCATGTCAAGGCGCCTACAAACAGATGTGCATTAGACTAAAGCACTTGATTTTATGTGGTTTTATCCAGTGAGAAGACACTGCATAATAAATAGATCCACAATAGTGATATTTGAGTATTTCTCACTGACTGAGTAACAAACCCAGCCCTGGTTCATTACATTATCAAGCAATTAGCAAACTAAATGAAATATAAACTAATTTTATTATGTTTGGACAAGCTCTTACATTATCCAACAGTTGCCACATGCCCAGCTGAAAAACTTAAATAGGTCTACTATATGAAGCAAGTCTTTGCTGGGATGGTGGAGTGAGTGAAATATACCTTTCAGTATTCAGAAGTGTCTAATCCGTTTGTAAATATAGCCTATATTATCATATTAGATAACACAATGTGGTCTAATATATGATAAATGGGTACTGTAGATAGACAGAGGAAAAAAGCTTCATGTTGATGAATAGATACTGTGAATCTGTACAGTTTGTTGTCTATATGTGTTTGCATACATTACAGCTCCATACATACAACATAGTTCAACATTTTATACAACTAAAAATGCTGTGTGTACTATATTTACACTGTATCCCCAAAACATGCATCATTCTGTGACATTTTATGTTTTTGCACACATTGATGATGCCACTATCATCTCCCCTCTCTATAATCCTCCAGAGGTGTAAAAAAAGTCGTAATATTACAAGAATAAAGTCATAGCTTTACGAGAAAAAAAGAGAAAATAACATGTAAAATTACTACTTTATAATATTATGACTATTCTCGTAATATTACAACTTTTTTTCTCATAAAGTTATGACTTTATTCTCATAGTATTACGACTTTTTTTCCTCGGAATATTATGACTTTATTCTGTAAATCTCAGATGTTTTTTCCCTCAATGTGGCCCTAATACTCCGTAGTACATTTGCTCTTTGGCGCTCACTGCATTAGACTTATATACTATATACTTAGACTCTAAACTGTGTTACCTTCATCACAATGCTCAAATGTGTGTGTTAGCTGGTGACCCTGTATGTGCTGCCAGCAGCGCAGAGGTTAACTCAGATAGCATCACAAACGGCTGCGTTCAGGAGCTGAACCTGAAACAGTCTCTGGTTGTTTAGCTCGTTACTCACCGCAGACGTTAGACGGATTTCTGTCCATTTGTGATGTCACAAATATACAATATTTAGACCATTACACGGTTTTAAACACAAACATTCTAAATGTGTCCCAGTTTATTTCCTGTTGCAGTGTATGTTAATGACATCAGCTGTCAGGAAGTAAACATTGACCCAAACTGCTGCCTAGCAACGCAATTCCATTGAAAACTAATTGGTAAGCATTGCTCCCGGGTCTGACCCAGGTTGTGTCTGAATGGTCCTGACCAGGGTTCCACCCAGGTTGAGTGGCTTGGTTTGAATTGACAAAAGGAGGGTTGGACCAGGGTCGGTTAACCCTGGTCATTGGTATGAAAGTGGTATTAGTTTGCAGCCCACTGGGACCACCAGAGTGGTGCTGGGACATTCCCAGTTTGCTATCTACAGGCCTTTATATCACGAACCACTAAAGTTCTGAGTAAAGTAGTTTAATATGGTATAAACTGTTTGTTAGTGATATTTGGTTAAGGAAGGCAGCGATTTGAGGTATCCCTCTCCTCCTGCACACACAAACAAACATCCCATCTGCATGTGTGTGTGTCTGTGTGTGTGCTGGCTGGTGACCCTGTGTGTGTTAGCTGGTGACCCTGTATGTGTGTGTGTGTGTTTGTGTGTTAGCTGGTGACCCTGTATGTGTATGTGTGTGTGTGTGTGTGTGTGTGTGTGAACCTGTATGTGTGTGTGTGTGTGTGTGTGTGTGTGTGTGAGTCCTGTGTGTGCTGCCAGCAGCTCAGAGGTTAATAACTCAGATAGCATCACAAACTGCTGCGTTCAGGAGCTGAACCTGAAACAGTCTCTGGTTGTTTATCTCGTTACTCACCGCTAGACGTTAGAGACGTTAGACGTTCAGCTCGCAGTCCGCTGACGGTTGTAGCTCAGATGTCATTATATGTTTTTATCGCTTCCTCCTTCAGCTCCGTTTCCTCCTCCGCTCCCCCCGTTCACCAGTTCACTGTTCACTGTTCACCAGATCACCACCAGTTCACTGTTCAACCAGTAGACAGCCGCTCATTACTTCCTGTATGTACTGATGACGACGGCAGCGTGCGTCTGGCTGCGCGCGGTGGATGCGAGAGCGTTTGTCAAACGGTTGCCTTCACGAGCTGTCGGATATTTGACAACTCTACTCCACTCTACATTAAAGGTCACATATTGTAAAAAAAGTGAGATTTTCATGTATTTTATATTATAAAGTACGACGGAGTATTAGGGCCACATTGAGGAAAAAAAAAAATTTCGAGAATAAAGTAATAATATTACGAGAATAAAGTTGTAATTTTACGAGAAAAAAAGTGGTAAAATTACAAGGAAGTGTCATAAATTGACAAGAACAAAAGTCGTAGTATTATGAGAATAAAGTCGTAATTTTACGAGAAAAAAGTTGTAATTTTACGCGAGTAAATTACGACTTTATTCTCGTAATATTACGACTTTTTTTCTTGTAAAGTTATGACTTTATTTTCGTAATTTTCTCGTAAAGTTATGACTTTATTCTCGTAACAAAATCTCAGATTTTTTTTTTCCCTCACAACTACAGGTCTATATGTATGATCTTGGTCTCTATGGATAGGTAAGACCTCAGAGAATTCATCCCCAGTGTCAGTAACATTGTGACTGTTACTATGCCTGAGTAAATTGTGATGAACCAAAGGAAAAATGTTACACTTTTAAGTGTGCCAAATGGGTTTTCTACCTCTTGAAAGGGAATCTGGCTATAAAATACTACTGATATCCACTACAGGAGGCTATGTGCACACAATGGAGCCCTTGGCCATGACATTTACCCTGTGCATCATCAGATTCTGCCATTGTGCACAGTATAAAATCAATAAAAAACTCCAAATGGAGTAGTTTTATTATAATAATGAAATATGATCAAGTAAAACTTAGAAAATAACAAATATGATCAAGTAAAACTTAGATAATAACAAATAAGATCAATAACAATGTAAATAAGATAAAAAAAAAGAATCCAAAGTCAAGTATGTATATTCAATATAAAAACAGTCAAAAATATTATAAAGAAAAATAAAATTTCTCATGCGTTGATTTTGTAACTAAAATATTGAAATAATTGCCAAATTATTGTCTGGACTCTCGGTAATTCAGAAGCAATTAATTTATGTAGTTATAGTCTAGATATAATGTTAGAATATGCACAGAAGACATCTTTGTTATTGATGCTCTTCTGTAAAGCATGCATACAGTAGATCTTATTGTCTTTACATTGTTACGGAGCGGTCTCCACACAAGTTCCTCCACATCCATCAACACAATCGCTACTCAAACATTTGCCAAGGGAGCGCAGCTCTGCACTGAGTCCGGCTCTTTTTTCAGAAGAGGATATAAATTAAGGGCTGACTCAGAGGTTCAAAACGACAAAAGTTTTTATTTGGCACACCCCCCCGTGTGATACAGAACACTGTATAAAGGCACTTTAATAATTATTGTAAAGCCATTGAGCACAACAGTGAAACTGCAACACGTGCAACTACAGTGTAAGAAAAGCAAGAGGAAAGAGTAAACAAATTACAGCTCGATTGTCATGTACCCAGACTGAAAGGATTAAGTAAGCTAATAAATATATCAATTTACCACAACATCACTGAATTCCTGAAACCAAATTATGGCTGAATTGGATACATGAACTCAAGAAAGGCCCGTTCAACTTCTACAGAGGTAGAATTGATTCAAATCAACAGTTTGGCTACCTTAAAATAAAAACCCTTAAATACTAATATTAAGAAGTTATTGTGGCAGACTTGGATTTAAAACATAAAAAACTAACAATCTTAGATCAGATATTGGCAATTAACTGCCCCCAAAGAATGAATGAATTGTGCTTTTCAGTGCATAAAAGCCATTTTTCAGTGGTTGATTATTAAGAAAAAGAGCAACAGTAGTTACAGAGGGAACATGTTCATTGCACCCATTGATTAAATAATATGGGTTTGTTTGGTGGTCGAAAAACAATATGTACAGAACTGCATCACTAAGTTACCTGCTGTGTGTGAATCTCAGAGTAAAGAAAAAATATTTATACGTACTAAATACTAACATATTCATTAAAAAAAAAATTCTTTTGTCCATCTTAAAAATGCAAAGCAGATTTCCCGGCGACAAAGTAAATCCTAACCTGTTTGTTGATTAGTGCTTTGAAGTTAACAGCTCGCACTCATAAGCTAAACAAAGAGGGGCACTGAAATAGCTGTTTTGGTATAAAGACAACAATGGCACACTCATTTCTCTCTCTCTTACCAAGACAATCTCCGAACAACAACAAAAAATATTTTCACCTGCTCTGTGTGGCACTTTGAACAACACAGCAAACATCCACCACACAACTCACAACAAGGTAATGATCTAAAAAAAAACATCAGTGCAGCCAAAAGTATGCAAACGTGTTCTGCAGGAAGTAAATGGGAGTTCAAGAGAACAATCGGAGTTGTTAATGAAACCATTGGCACACGTTTTTATTTAAAAAAAAAAAAAGAAAAAGCAAACTGCCCTGTTGGATTCGTGTGTTTAAATCTCAGTCCTTCAATAAGCTGGAGGCTGGTAGTCTCCCGGCTGCTCCTGGTTGTGGGAGAAAGGCGACTGCTGGTAGCCTGTGGGGCCGCTGGAATACGGAGAGGGTGGGTACGGAGTATTGTGGTCGTTGGCTGGGTCTCTGTACTCCTGGTCAAACTCACTGACGCCTTGGCGATACCTTCCAAATGCAAAGTAGGACAAGAGACCCTGTTGAGAGAAGTTGAGAGTTAGTATGTGGAGCTTTTACATGGCGTTATCACAGGCTCAGTTTCAACTTTAAGGTTGGAGGTTCACAAAAAACAAAAAATCTAGAGGGAAAGTAATGTGTACAACGCAGAGACGTATAACGTATTGGAATGCGTGTAGCCTACATATTACACCCTCCAAAACAGAATAATCACTTTGATTATATTGTTTTTTATTGGAATAAACTAACTGGCCGTGAGCGATGAAACGCTGCACAGTGTGCCGTTTTGAGCTGCACTTTTTTCAGACGCTGTTTCTATTTACTCCTGTCGCTCGCTTTTTATAGAGTTATCTATACGATACCTCCTCATTTCACTACAAACACCTAAATAAGGTGGCAGCTGGCTGGAGGGAGATCACCAGGAGATTGCAAGTTTACTTTGGCTACTGTTGGCTGTATTGTATGTCCATCCATCCATTATCTGTAACCGCTTATTCTATTCAGGGTCGCTGGGGGGCTGGAGCCGATCCGAGCTGACAGTGGGCGAAGGCGGGGTACACCATACATATATTGTATGTAATTTTCAGTAAATATCGCAGTATAAAACCTGTGTTTTCTGTTTAAAAAAACACATATGTTGGAAGACAGCAAGTACCACTCACCATCTTTGAAGTGGTTACGTCTCTAGTCTGATCTTGACCGCACAGCTAATAGGTAGGCTACGTTGTTTGTGTACATGGTGTAACAGAAGTGCATATTTAACAATGTGTGGACAGAGAGTGTCCAATGTTATTAGGCTATAAGTAAATAAAAATACCACAAATCTATCTTCTAATCTTGTGAGTTTCTTATTCTGTCAATATGAAGACACAACAAGGTCGATATTATTCATCATTACAATACATTTTTAGTTCTACGTTATTATAAAAAATATAGATGCATTTCTAGGGGGTTTAGTGTGCCTCGTGAATCAACTCTGTGGGCGTTATCATATGATTTTTTTTTTTTGTTTTGTTGTCAAATACTGGTCACACATGGAGGTGATGAAAGGCTCACCCAGGTGATGATCGAGAAGAAGGAGAAGGACACGACGGCGCGGGCGGCATCACCAGCGACGGCAGTCACATCAGCGGTTTTGGACCACTGGTTGGCCAGGACACAGAAGCAGACGAACCACAGGAACGTCCACGCAGCTGTTCACAAGATGAAAGTTATTTAAAGCAGAGAAATAAATAGTCAGGATTAAGATGAAACATGACAGCAGCATTAACCTCAACTATGCTGCACTTCCTGTTTTCGGGGCACGGTTCCTGTATTCTAGCAGTCTACCGTGACTCTCACCTGAGAAGCCCAAATCTCCTATAACAATGAACTTTCTCTCCTTGGCATTGCTGATATTTGGGAAGTAGGCGTCCAGTATGAGGAAGACGACACAAGCCAAGAAGGCCAGGACTCCGACCCCGACCCCGTAGCTGCAGGCGCTGTCGTTGTTGTTGAACATGCATTTTGTGTCTTGCTCCTTTAACGGGTTAACGTAGCCTTCTGCTGTGATGGTCGCAAAGACCACGATGGAGAATAACTGCAAAGGAGGGGACACACAGGGTTAATGCCAGGCGAGGGGTGGTGATAAAAAACAACAACACATGTTTTAAGTCAAGCAGCTGCAGGAGCCGTGTGATTCCCCTCACATCACATGATTCTCATCACATCACATGATTCACTTTACAAGAAAGCTTTCACCACAAAAAAAGAGAAACCTAATTAAGACACATATCAAGCCAGGTTAGACAAGTGAAGCTGAAGAAGTTTCAATTCTTCATCCATTTTAACACATTTTAAATATGACATAAAAAAGAGAGAGTGACACTTTCTGTGAGTGACCCTTGTTCAGCAACAATTTAGATAAATGATTCATCTTTTTTTATTCTCTGGTTCAAGCTCATCAGGTGGGAGGATTTGCTGCGTCGCTGTGTTTTAAATCATTTTAAATATTGAATATTTTTGGGTTTCGGACTGTTGGTCGGACAAAACAAGACATTTGAAGATGTCATGAAAATAATCATTAGTTGCAAATGTATATTCATATTTCACAGATCCTGGAATCCCTGCATTGTCTACACGTTTCTTTTCAATCTGATAACACAATCTTACAGATGATATTTTTGACATGTTGATGCCTTATATGGTTCCCACTCACACCCTGAGATCATTAAATGCTTTCCTTAATATTTTTTTTTAACAAATCTACCCTCAACACAAAGGTGACAAAGCTTTTGCTGTCAAGGCTCAATATGAAATAACTTGCCTGAAGAGATAAGGATCAGCAAACTGCATCTTCTTTTAAAATGACAACTTTTTAAAACAGCATTTTTGGACATTTATTTCTATTGTTTTATCATCAGGTGTGAGGATTTGCTGCGTCGCTGTGTTTTAAATCATTTTAAATTTGAATATGTTTGAGTTTTGGACTGTTGGTCAGATAAAACAAGACATTTGAAGATGTCACTTTATTAGTTGCAACTCTATATTTCATATTTCACAGATCCAGGCATCCCTTCACTGTCTACATGTTTCTTTTCAAACTGATAACACAATCTTACAGATGATGATCTTTGACATTTTGGTGCCTTATGTTCCCACTCAGATCATTAAATACTTTTCTTAATCTTTTTCAACAAATCTAGACTAAACACAAAGGTGATACAGCTTTTGCTGTCAGGGCTCAATAAAGAGATAAGGGCAGCAAACTGCATCTTCTTTTCAAATGACACCTTTTTAAATTAAGTTTTTAGTCATTTATTTCTGTTGTTTTTATCAATAAAAGTTGTGTTTTTTTGTTCTCCTGTTGTTTTGATTCATCTAAGGCTCTTTGTAAAATGAGTGTGATAAATAGACTGTATTATTATCATGATATGATTCAAGTTTCCAACCATAACAACTTTAACCCTAATTGACCCTGAACGTTCCGCATTTGGAAAACAGGAAAGTGGAGAGCAGCAACAGATGACGCTGGGAAAGTTTAACCTCCTCTTTTTCTCACGCTGTAAACACTCCAGAAATATAGAGCAACATCTTCTGTATATTTTAACTCACTCTGGTCCACTTTTCTTCACAAAATAAGCAACAAAAAAGCCAAACAAATCATCAAACAGGTGGAGAAGTGGCAGTTAGTGCGGTGACACAGCACAGGACATGCTAGCTAACATGAGCTAATATCAACAAGTGTTACATCAAATTTACACTTTAAACAACTTTAATTTAAAATTTTAACCTTACAGACACTTCATGTGTAGTGTTAGCTACTCATAGAGCTAATAATCTGTATTATTGGCTGCTTTGTGTCGACACAGGATGCTCACATCTGTTAACTAGTTGATGTGACAGCTGGCTCTGATGCTAGCTCTGATGCTAGCTGTAGTGCTAACGTGGTGCTGGTGTTTCCGTGGAGTCACTCACCCAGCTCAGGCATCGCAGGATGGTTTGAGGCTGTTTTAGAAAACTGATTAAGTCAAAAGCACCGCCAGCCAACGACGCCCCGTAAGCACTGCTCTGCATCTTATCAGCCCCAAAAAACTGTCGATTTTAAAGACGAGGAGGAGAAAGTGTTCCTGTCAAAGTTGGGACGGTTTCGTTTCGTCTGACAGCTTCCTGACAAACTTCACACAGACCGCCTCTCTGATGCGTTCAGGGGCTCCTCGGAAACTAAGACACCGAGCTGAGTGAAAAAAGGATATTCGAGGTGTTTTTAACCGAAAATATGAGACATTTAAATGGCTTTAGTGTTTTGTGTAACTCTCAGTAGTTACTTTAAGTCACCGAGTGAGATTATAGGGAATGAAACATACACAATACATTACAGGGCTATTTATTTTACAAGGTATATATAAAATATATTATTAATACAGATATAATAATATGAAATATTTAAATGGTTTTGGTGTTTTGTTTAACTCTCAGTAATTACTTTACATCACCAAGTGGGAATAAAACATTCACAATACATTACAGGGTTATTTATTTTACAAGATGCCAAGATTCCTATTGTTAGATAAACGTTAAACGATAAACGATTTGAAAAAATGCAACAGCAGAGACATGACATTCAACAAACTGACAATAAAACCATAAAAACACATCAATATATTATTAATGCAGATATGCTTATTAATAACATGAATGCTATGTTATTAGCAGGGTTGTCAATCGATTCAAATATTTAATCGCGATTAATCGCATGATTGTCCAAAGTTAATCGTGATTAATCGCAAATTAATCACATTTTTTATCTGTTCAAAATGTACCTTAAAGGGAGATTTGTCAAGTATTTAAAGGGGACATATCATGCTCATTTTCAGGTTCATACTTGTATTTTGTGTTTCTACTAGAACATGTTTACATGCTGTAATGTTAAAAAAAAAAAACTTTACTTTCCTCATACTCTCTGCCTGAAAATACCTGTATTCACCCTCTGTCTGAAACGCTCCGTTTTAGTGCATTTCAACGGAATTGCAAAAGAATTGCTTTCTAGGCAACAGTTTGGGTCCATGTTTACTTCCTGTCAGCTGATGTTATTTACATACACTGCAACCAGGAAATAAACTGGGACACATTTAGAATGTTTATATTTAAAAACATGTAATGGTCTAAATATTGTATATTTGTGACATCACAAATAGACAGAAATAACAGAAATTTCACAATAATTACTGTTTGTTTATTGCACATGTTGTCTATGGCTACTTTAAAGTTCCTTAATGCATATATTTCAACCCCTAGATAACTATTAATTTTATTCAATTCTGTTTTTTTAAAGGCATTTTTCTGAAAGACCCTAAAAATGGACTCTCTCAGATTGCTCACTTCTAACAGTACTAGTAGTACTTGTTGCTAGTTTGACAAAAGTAATGTAGTGTTGTAGTTCCTCAATGTGACCACTGGAGGTCAGTGAACACTAATGATTGTAAATACACTGTGGTCAAACATCAACTCACCCATCATCAAAACAGATACAACACCATACTGACACTTTAGTATTAGAATTAAATATATTTATACAATTTTTATGGTAATTATGTATTTATTTGCCATGTCCAGGCATGTCAGAGATGCTTAAATGATTGCACTTCATCAGATGCAGGCAGTTAACTTTGCACCAAATGCAAATTAGGCACAGCTGTGCTGCAAGAGAGAGAGGAAGTCAGTATGATGTGTTTTGACACTCAAGAATAGACAGCTACAATATCAGCGATAACCCACTGCTGCTCATGTGGTCCACTATGTGACTGATGGTGAAGACTGAGCGGCTGGGAGCTGTGTGTTTGCAGTAGAGAGATCATCAAGGACCATGGCATACAGTGTCAACGTGTGTCAAACGGATTCTGATTCGTCGGAGTCTGACTTTGAGTAAGTCCTCTTGAAGACTTAATTTGAGAGCTATTTGTTGTTTAGTTGTCATTTTTCTGCTCTTGTGAGCTAATGTCCTGCTAAAATACAAAAATTTTTTTTCCATGAATCAGCATTGATGGTGGACTAAGTTTCTTCATAAAATTGTGTCACTGATAAACTCAATTGTAGTTTTATTTTCTGTTCCGTCTACAATTTAGTCTTTTTGATGTTTGTTTGAATGCTCAGAAGTCCATGTTTCTATCGAGTGTTTGTAGAGAACATTTTCAGTGCTTTCACAGCCACAGATTTCATTGATTTTAGATTGAAGCTTCATTGTATGTACTTAGTCTGTGCGTTCCAATACCTATACCCGTATGCCACCTATATCCGGATGTCGTCCTACGTTCAGTCGCTTTTTGCAATATGCAAGCCAGCATGCTTTTCTGGCTATTCTGACCCACAATCCTCTGTGCAGCAGATATATGAGCAAAAGGGTCAAAGTTCAAGGCGCAATGGGCTCGTTCAAGATGAGCCAGGCCTGCACAGAATCGATAACCGGCGATCGGCTCACAATGCATGCCAGTTAGATTTGTGTCCGACTTGCTCTGACGTCGTGCACACGTGGGCAACAATAACCTCACGAGATCGAGGCGCCCGCAGTTTTTAGAGCCAGGCGCCGCAGTTACTCTCCACCGACTGCAAGACCCAGGGCATGATGAGAAACGCCTGGCTGTCGCCTGATCAGAGAGCTGATTGGCTCTTAGTTTTGAAAATCCGAACTTTCTGTGTAATTGTAATATTTAACACTAGATTGTAGGCTTTTAGTAGTGTTGTGCCACGAAGGTTTCATCTGTTAACAAACTCATCTTGTATGGTTGATACTACTACTACTACTAATCATAATGATAACAATAATGAAGGTTATTTATAAGCACTTATCAAAACGAGTGCTCATTACAAAGTGCTTTACAAGTCGGACATAAAAGTAATAAAGGACAGAATCCAATGCCAGATACATGCACATTTCAACATATATTTACAAACAAATATAAATTCACCCCAACGTGGTCTGCAAACTACAAGTAGCCTACAGATCGGATCTAACAGGATGTCACCTTTCCTGTGACGTCCTGTAAATTCTTTGAAGGCTGCTGGAAACGGCTGGAAACTGTCCGACTTGACCGCAGCTTTTTGTCTCCGTCCCCCTGCTGCTGCCGCCTGATCTCGTCTACTTTCCAGGCGAGGCGCAGTTCATCTCCAACGAGCCTATTGTTGAGGCCTCTTGCTCTTTAGTATTTGGGACTGGAAAGTATTCGGAGACTTTCAAGTATCCGATTTGCGGTAGGAAAAGTGAAACATGTCTTATGTACATGCTGCTGTAATGAGGGTGTCTGGGCCAAAAGCCTTTTGGTCATTATTTCCTCTGATGGTTACTCTCCCTCCTTCAGGAACATGGGAGAAAGCGAACCAGGTCTGGACTCCTTCCGGCTCTTTGGAGAGCCGGCAGCC
Organism: Adelosebastes latens; assembly: GCA_916700685.1. Taxonomy (NCBI): domain Eukaryota; kingdom Metazoa; phylum Chordata; class Actinopteri; order Perciformes; family Sebastidae; genus Adelosebastes; species Adelosebastes latens. The sequence continues at coordinate 14,072 of CAKAKR010063148.1, forward strand.
AGCACCCAGAGGTGTCCTGAAACCCTACAGATGGACGTTTTTAGGGAATGCACAGGTACAAATAGAGAACGTAGTCTGCCATTTGCTGCAAGCGGCCACACGAGTGACGAGACACTTGACAGGGAGCAGATGAACTCTCTGCAGAGGCATCGCTGGTCAGCTGCTACCTTAAAGGTCCTCTCCTCAATGCCCAGTCGCACTGCTGGTGAGATGAAACTGTCCTCTAGTGTCTAACCGTTTGTTGACAATGTTCATATAATAATTGACTGTTCCTTGTGCACACAGGGATAAATAGCGTTGCAGTACATCCTCGTCACGCCGGAGACTCATCTCACCAGACCTCCTCCTCCTCCCGTGATCCTTCTCACCCCTCCAGACCGATCCCGGAGGACTCTGTCCAAGCAGATAAGGAGGAAATCAGTGCTGAAGGTGGACAGAAACTAAACTGGCTGCAGCAACTCGTCTCTGAATGTGTCAATATTCATTTCTAACCTTTGGTTTACAGAAAACAAGAAGGAGCAGCTGGTGTCCAACCTCCGAGGCCTGTCTGTGAGCGAGGGCATGCGCAAGCTGCGAGCCGCGCCGCTCAGCCTGGTGGATAAGATGGAAGTCAGGTACGAAAACCATTCAATGGCCTGCAAAATAAAGCCACACTGTGGTGACTGTTTCCACTTATGTCTCATCAGACGGCTTGCTTTCAGCGACGCAGCTGAGAGTTCACTCATCAGCAGAAATATCCCGTGCTACAGCCGTCTAAGCGTGTACATTTCGAGGGTGAGTACAGAGTGCTAAACCACTTTTTGTTTGTGTGTGTCAGTCCTTCACTCGTGTTTTCCTCCCCTCAGACATGGCGTCACTGCCTGTTCAGCTGCCTCCCCGTCCTCGCTTCCCTCCAGTTATGGCATTCGCCCATGAAGAGACTGAGCGGTCGTTTCGGAACCGGGGTGCTTTCCTACTTCCTGTTCCTCCGGACCCTCCTGCTCTTTAACCTCCTCCTCTTCGCCATCAACGGCCTGTTCCTGGTCTTCCCTCAAGCCGTCAACCCTCCTCCTCCTCCTCCTCCTCCTCATGAATCTCACCTCGACACTTTCACCGGTCTTGAGCTCTTCACAGGCACGGTGAGACACATCACAGCAGTACATGTGTGGTTATTTCTGTCTTGCATCAAATCTCTGGTGTCTCTTGCAGGGCTACCTCTCTCAGAGCGTGATGTTTTACGGCTACTACACCAACACCATCCTCAAAACTTGTCGAGCTGCTGACTCCACTGATGATCTGCCCGTCTGTGACGCCGACAAGCCCCAGATAATGCCGTACAGCATACCTGCAGCCTATTTCTTCACCATCGCCATCGCCTTCTTCATTATCTGCATCATCCTCGTGTACAGGTTTGACAATAAGTGACACATTAATCTTACTTTACTCCATCTGCGGTGTGTATTTTATGGCTTTATTGTTCTCCTGCAGCGTGTCCAAGTCCCTCGGGAGAAGTTTTCAAGTCCTCAAGTCAAATGGGAATCTGGCTGTGAAAGTTTTCTGCTCCTGGGACTTTAAAGTCAGCAAGAAGACGTCCGTCAGGCTGCAATCTGAGAAAATCAGCACTCAGCTCAAGGTACGCCAACACTTGAATATTCAATTAGACTCACTAAAGCGTGAAACTAATTTTTTATATAAATACAAACTGATTTCAGAAGCCGAGATGGTTCTACATTTCCTTCCCAAATGGATGAATCAATGTGAATCATTTAAAATATGAACTGGCCACATGTACTTCTTTGAAAGCATTTAACCTTTTCCACTCCACTGCTCTTTTTCATAGACCCATTTTTGTCTTTTTTTTAGGGGGGTACAGGGGGGCTTTAGGGAAAGATAGCAGGTCAACAGTAGATATCACATAGAAGTGGTGTACATCATCTGAAAGCTGGGAACCTGAAGATTAATTTGAGATGCAGCTCAGCACTGTGTGTCAAAAAAAGATTAATTGATTAAAATAAATTGTAAAAGTGTATAAGGCTTTAGAACATTATGATAGACGTATATATTATAATTTTTGGGTTGATACCATTTGTTACACAGATTTGGTGCTAAATTTAACCATTTTTTACCACTCAGGAATTGATAAAAAATTATCAATAATCCCTCCAAAATACCACATTAAGACACCAAGACCTTGAGGAACACCACAGAAAAAGCCATGCTGTGATTTGGTATCAAAAACTTTTGACATTTGGAGATTTCTGCAAGAACTGCAGAATTTGTTGGCGATTAGATGGCGAGCGCTTCAGAAACCCCCTTATTGTCAATCTACCTAGGAAAGCCATCCATCCTCTGAATGCTCTAGGTCTCTAGTTTGTGGATGTAAAGTTTCATGAGGCTGTGATTATCCTAGAGGTCACCTCAGGTCATTTTATACAGTGAGGTCAAAAATTGTCTCACTAGGTGAAATGGCTACTGTGGGGACTAACATCATCACACATGAATACAGTTGGTCTCATTGGATCCACAAGAGTCTCAGCTTTACAGTGATACCCAATTTATGTAATTACAAGACCCAGTATGCAGAAATATTGAAATACACCATTTTAGTATAGGTGAAAAGAACACATTTATACAGCATTCAAAAAACTGCATGTGATTATCATAAAGTGGGCATGTCTGTAAAGGGGAGACTCGTGGGTACCCATAGAACCCGTTTTCATTCACACATCTTGAGGTCAGAGGTCAAGGGACCCCTTGGAAAATGGACATTTAGCGTTCTTCCCCACATGCTACCTTCACTAGCTCTAACACTGAGCCTGGAGTGGAAGAGGTTACAGCAGAAAAGTTCTAAGTCACCAGCTTGGTCACACTATGTCAGTCTTTGGTTTACACACAGGAAGCTTTTAGTGATGCGTTTTCACACCCCAATGTGTTTTAACTGCAGGCAGCACCACATGCACAAAAGAAGGCCAGTTTCCCACGAAGGAGTGGTTTTTAAATATCTTGTTCTCAATATAATCGATGGCAGTGCTGATCACAGTTTCGACACACTGTGAAGATCTTAAATGTTGCTTACAAGCTGCTGCTGTTCCAACAGGAGCTGCTGTCTGAGCTGATCGGTGGAGAGGATGAAAAGAGCTGCATGCGGCGACTCTGCCGCCTCGTGGTGCACCTGGTGGCGTGGGCCACATGTCTGGGCAGCATCTCCCTGGGCGCCATGGCGGTCCACTACCTGTCAGAGGTTAGAGGAAACATGCTCTGCAGCCAGACATGACTCATTTCATGCACATTTGAGCAACTATAGGGCCACGTGTCACTTTTTCTCAAGACTATCACAAAAATAGCTCTGATAAAGAAGCACCTTCCCACCACAGTTTATTTAGTTCTCCTTTTTCTTTCCTTTTTTGTCTGCTGGTTTACAAAACTGCTCTGGGTGAGAATCACCATCCTGATCAAGATACCGTAAGAAGAGCATGTTTAACATAGTAGTTAACAAACTTTTATGCCCTTCTCATCATTTCCTGTTGTGCAAGTTAAATATAGTTAAACTTTGCCAACAGAGACACAAAACACACAAGAGTCTCAGTGATGCTGACAGTAAGATAGGCTTCTTCTTATTTTAGATCCGACCAGTCATTTGCTTTCTGAATGAATCTTGTTAAACTGAATCGGAGCACTTTTGCTTCTTTGTCGTTCCCAAATGAGTCAAATTCAGAGGCCTTTTCCACAGGAGACTTTTGGAAAGACAAAGGTGGAACTAATATCATTTATGAAGTTGCTTCCCCTGGTCATGAACGTGTTGCTCTACAGCCCCTCACTGTAATTTTGTCCGTTCCTTCACAGGCTGCCATCAAGCAGAGTTCTTTCAAAGACACCGAGCTGCTGCTCTTATCTGCAGTGGTGTCAGGCATTAACCTGTTACTCCCCGGCCTCTTCAACCTGTGTGCTTGGATGGAGAATCATGACTCACCCAGCGTTTGCGTCTATGTCTCCATCTTCAGGTGAGACGAAGAACTGTGAAAAAACACAGTGAACATCTTTTAACAGAGATCATTCATGTAGAACCATACAAAGCATATCTGGACTTAAAGCATAGGGCAAAAACAATTTAGAATACAACTTCATTATTTATTGATAAATGTAACTTTAATAGAACTGTTACACTGTTATATGCTCCAATTACTTTTTGTGTTTGCACAGAAGGTTTTGTTTCACTTTTCTGGCATTTCAGTTTTTTTAAAAAGATAAGGAGCACATAAAAAGTGTGTAACAATAAAATGAGATGAAGTCCCAAAAAGATGTCCTATCATCTCAGCATCTTCTCTGTGCAAAGACTCAAAAAATGTCATCTCTACCATTTAATTTACGCAGTCTTTTGAATCTGGTATGGAGGACGGAACCTGTGAAAATAAAAAATAAATAAATAAATTACTCGATAAATAAATAAATATGTAATTAAATATAGCAAAAATAATCTTGAAAATAAATGTAGCCATTAATTAATTGATACAATGTGAAATAAATTGATATTTCTGTTCTAATTTGCATCTTTATTTATTTATCTTTGTATTAATTCCCTTATTTATTTATTTTTGCATTTATCTTTCATTTATTTATAATAAATAAGTTTGGGGAAATAAATAAAGGGTGAAATGCAAATGGGAAATCATGCAGAAATAAATGCATAAATGCATAAATGCATAAATACATAAATAAAAATTGTTTTTTAAGTCTGTAGAATATGATGTGTAGGCCAGGACATCTCTGCAGCATATTTAACTTAAAATTGTATTTTGACACGTTTTTAAACAAATATTTCGCCTCCTGCGATTTGAAAATTGCAGTAGGAAATTATTGTGATTTCGATAAAATTTTAATTAATTGTGCAGCCCTAGTCCAGACATGTTTCAAAAGTTAAATTAAGCTCCACTGAAAATTCTTAATATTCCATCTACTGATTCTCCCACATTCAACTGCTGCACACACGACGTTTGAGGTTTCAAGTTTCCACATCACACTTGTGTAATTTGCATATTGAAGCACGACTGACTCCCAAAATAGCTGTGACGAAAACAACCTTCTAGTGTCATTATTTCCTTCCTTATTAGGAACCTGTTGTTGAAGGTCAGTATTGTTGGAGTGCTGTGTTTCCGCTGGCTGGGGAGAATTGCCGTGGAACCAGAAAGTCGTGGTTTACAGGTTACAACATCTTAAATATAATTACAGTTATGGAGCGACACTGAATTATGCAAAGTTCTTCATTCCTAAAATAAGTGATTACATGTTTGGTTGTGACCTATCAGCCCTAATATGATGGGATCTTTACATTTCTGTTGTCCTCAGTGTTGGGAGAGCTTCGTGGGTCAAGAACTGTATCGCCTGCTCCTGATGGACTTTGTCTTCACGATGCTTTACACTTTTTTGGGAGAGTTCATGTGGAGGCAAGTTGGCGCTTCACCCACCACCAATCACGTAATTCAGTAGTTTGCATTCACTGAACGTGAAGCATCCTCCCTCTATAGGCTCTTTTCCAAGCGAGTGCTGAAAAGGAACCGGATGCCAGTGTTTGACATTGCCCGTAATGTGCTGGAACTCATATATGGACAAACCCTTACTTGGTAATGACACCACATCCTTGAAACCCATTGCATATTTAACAAAATTAAAAGTGAATTAAACATTAATGGTTCTTCCCAGGCTCGGGGTGCTGTTTGCTCCACTGCTTCCTGCCGTCCAGATCATAAAACTGTTTGTGTTATTCTACATGAAGAAGGTTGGTACAGCAGCTGTTGTTTCATCGTCATACAGACACTGATTTGCATGACAAACATTTTTTTTTCGTCTGGTTCTCCTCTCCAGAGCAGTCTAATGCTCAACTGTCAGGCGTCCAGGAAGCCTTGGAGAGCCAGCCAGATGACGACACTTTTCATCTCTCTTTTGTGCTTCCCGTCATTTCTTGGCGCTGCCGTGTCTGTGATTTACACAATCTGGACGTGAGTGTGACAAAACAATGTCCCCTCTCTTAATGACTGTGATGCTCACAACAAGCAGTTTCCTCACCGAAAAGGCATGCTTGAATTCTACAACCTCTGACGCGCATAGCTTTTTAAAAACATGCTTTAAACACAATGGCAATGTCTGTCATTGTGCTCCAAGCATATTTACCACATACTGTACTCGTACTGTATGTTAGATTTAAAATACAACAATGAATGTGAGGTTAAGGAGACACATTTCAGTTTTAATGTACATCCGAGTCTTACTTGTTTCACCAGATATTAGTCTTACCCTTTTAGTTTAAAGGCTGGGGATATATTCTGTGTTTTTCATTGTCACAATTCCATGAAAAGACCAAAACCAACAATGATGCACCGATCACCGGTTGTTTTACAAACTATTGTTATTGGCAGAACTGGGCTCTGATAGTGGCCGATGGCTGCGCAGCAACCAGTCACGCGGGGACGTTTTGCATCACTGTTTTGCAAGGAGGCTGCATACATAACGTCAAGGTAGAGGGGGAGAATAAAAGTTATCTCTTGAATATATAACGCAACACTATCAGCTCTTTGTCCCAGATACACGACAGGCAGACAGGGAGGAAAATAAATCATTCACTGTTACTTGGTGAAATGCAGTTCAGCACAGGAACATACACCGATCAGCCATAACATTAACTGAACTGACGGGTGAAGTGAATACCATTGATTATCTCGTTACAATGGCACCTGGCAGTGGGTGGGATATATTAGACAGCAAGTGAACATTTTGAACTTTGAACTTTGTGTTGGAAGCAGAAAAAATGGGCAAGCGTAAGAATGTGAGTGACTTTGACAAGGGCGACTGGGTCAGAGCATCTCCAAAACTGCAGCTCTTGTGGGATGTTCCCGGTCTGCAGCTGGTCAGGACCTAACAAAAGTGGTCCAAGGAAGGAAAACCGGTGGACCGGCGACAGGGTCAGACCCGAGGCTCATTGATGCACGTGGGGAGCGAAGGCTGGCCCGTGTTGTCTGATCCAATAGAAGAGCTACTGTAGCTCAAATTGCTGAAAAAGTTAATGCTGGTTCTGATAGAAAGGAGTCAGAACACACACAACAGTGCATCGCAGTTTGTTGCGTATGGGGCTGCGTTGCCGCAGACCGGTCAGGGTGTCCATGCTGACCTAATGTTATGGCTGATAGGTGTACTATATCTTCAGTAGAAATGATTGGGCTTGAGAAAGTATTGTTGGTTCTGCTCTTTTTTATGTGATCTGTTAACACTTTAAGAAATATAGAATAGCCCGAGCTAACCTCAGCTTTAAATCCAGTGTGCCTCAGTTTGGAGCCCAAACAATGGAAAAAGGTCTTGTTGTCCAAATACGTACCAACTGCACTGTATCTTCAAAATCCATCCGTCTGATGTCCACAGGCTTAAACCGTCGTCAGTGTGCGGCCCTTTCAGGAATCTGACCACGATGTTTCAGTCGGGGCAGCTGTGGGCCAAGGAGTTGGAGAACGCTCACCCGGTCCTGTCCTGGCTCAGCTGGGCCTACGACGCTCTGCTGGAGAACCCGCTGTTCTTATTCCTCGCCACTGCAGTCTTTCTGTAAGAGATGTTATCATTTAATTTATTATTTTATTTCTATTATTATTCTGTGTAATGTGGCGGTGATGCTGTTAACAATGTGTCTGCCCTCTAGAAACATTTACTGTGTCTCTTATGCTTTCTATTTTTTCAGAATAGTGATATATATTCACACTCAAGTTGTTGATGGCCAAAGGAGAATCATCAGTCGGTTAGAAAAGCAAATTGAAAATGTATGTATAGTCAAACAAGAGTCAGTCTCTCTAGCCTCAAATGTTTATATATGTTTATATCTGTACCAAAGTCCATGGCAATCCATCTAGTAGTTGTCGAGACATGCCATGAAAAAACAAATATGTCAACATCGATGGGGGCGATGGGGATAAAGTCAGGGCATCACCATAGTCTGGGATGTCTGTGCCAAATTTCATGGAAATGCATCAAATACTTGTTTTGTCTAAAAATCAATGACACATATACAGTGTGTTGATATTGATCTTGTATTTTTTTTTCTGTGTACAGGAGGGTAAAGACAAAAAGTTCCTCATCACCAATTTGCAAGCCATTTATGAACGGAGTAGTCTGGTTTCCCCTCATAGATAAGGTGGGTATAGTCTCTGTACTGTATCCTCTTTGTGGTTGGAACATATCTTCTTTGTTTACTCACTTTTTAATGACCTCATTTATAATCTGAAAAGGCATTTGTGTGAACACTGTCTTCCATATAGAAAGTTTTTTCTCTTTTTCTCTCCCCCCAGTCTGAACAACATCCACACATCTTCGCTTTGAAAGATAACAACATTATCAGGAAATCAAACTAATCCTGCCTGTTAGCACTATAATATATTTATTTATATATGGAGCTCCTATTGTATGTCAGGATGTGTATTTTTTTATATGTGTAGTTATTTTCAGATTCTGTTAAAGTTTATGAATAATTATCTTGAACATGTTGTATGAAAATAAATTTGACAAATAGCAACTGTCCCGTTATTTGAAAACATTATATCCGATTGGCCCAAACACTGCAAGTACTCCTTTCATCTGTACACATATAATTAATAATCACCACTTTTGTTGCACTTAAATTCAGATTTAGCAATATTTCGTGATGTTTCCTGTCAAAAATGGGCTGCCACAGTGTGTAAATGTGTGGCATGTATGTTACACATTGTATGTTAAGTTCATCAGGCAGAATAGGAAATAACACACATCCATGGACGACATACAGATATCAACCTGACAACCTGCTTCTTGCAGTCGCGTCCCAAGTTTCCCCAAATCACGCTTTCCGAACAAAAATGTAGTCTAAAAAAATTATCTTTTAGCATCACAACAGATCAGATTTTCTAAAACCACGTTCAACATGACGTTATGTAAAATGTATGCTGAGAATAAAAAAATCTGTACAGTGTAGGGGTGTAAGAAAATATAGAATATCATGATATGGTGGACTCCGTGGAAAGCAGCTCCCTATGTAGATATAAAAGACTCATTCTAAGGTAACGAAAACATGATTCTTATTTCTAGATGATTATATACTAAAGACAACATACTTATTAATATCGTATTCCATTTCTGTCAATAGATCCCCCTAATTGTTACACACTGGTCCTTTAATAGTCTACAGTCAATATTAACTCAGTCAATACTTTTTATTATATAAATATTATACTGTTTCATTTACAAAGATATGCACCCTCTCAAAGTAGTGCTATGATGTTGGATATTACAGGGACTGTGATAAATGCAGATCCCAATGTTCTGATTGCATAAAAAAAATGTTTTTACTCATTTTATACACATATTGGTGTGTTCTTTATACTGTCAGTTTTCCTAAAATTAGATTAAAAAATTGCAATATATCGCCTTGCTTACAGTATTGCAATATATCACAATATATAACCTCTGTATCATGGATCGCCAGATTCTTGTACACAGCCCTGGGACAGTGTTGATTCTTTGATCCCTTTTATTTTTTCGCAGCGTTGCTCACATCAGACAGGGACTGTGTTTTTTGAAGAGGAGCACAGTGACGCTCTCTCCCAGTCTCTCTAGAGTCACATCAGTGAAAGTCACATGACTTTTTATGGCTTTTCAAACATTAAATAACACAAATTAAGGTTAAATTAAAGCACGGCCACCTGCTGCATATTATGTCAACCTCTGGTGAACATCTGGATAAAAGGGACAAAAAAAGGAAAAATAAAGCTTGTGGTTACTATTTTGCTGTTTAAAAAAATAAATAATTGAAACAATGGCTAGTCTACAACATTTTACTCATTTGACTACTACCATAAATACAGTACATACACCTGATTTGACTTGTTGTCACATACCACTGTGATGTCACACATCAGACAAGCTTGCTGTTTAGTCTGCAGCTTCTTCACCAAGTGCTCAAAAAAGTCTGTCAACAATTCCCTAATAACATATATTGGTACAGTACTAACATTTTTTCTATCTGGTTGCTGAGCAAGTTGTGTCACTCTTTGACCATAGCCACTCAGTCTCGTTCCGGTAAACGTCACAAGAAAAATACCCGTAAGAGATGCTGTGACTTGAGAGGACAGTAGCCTATATAAATGAACCCATTCAGGTCACTCTGTACTTTGAGTTGGTCTACTTGGAAGAGTGAGTTACTAAAAATCTCAGCATGACCTCTGGTAAGTAACAGCTTTCTTTATTTCATCTGCTTGTAAATTATCATGTTCCTTATTTTACATACATGTAGCTTTACTTTACTATTGGCAAATCCTTGTTAAAACACTCTCATATTATCTATATTTTATAATCATTTTACTACCTTCCAGTGTTAAAAAATCTCATCTTCCCTCCAGATAACATGGAAGTGAAGACATCCAAAAAAAGAGCGTACATCAGTCTTCCAAAGAAATACATGGCTGCTTTAGCTGAAAATTATGAACTGGTAAACAATTTCTCTCATTTACAGGGAACATCAATTAATTTTATCTTTTTGATCTAAGCAACAATATGCCATGAAGCTCATGCTTTTCTATCATTTAACAGGACCATGGGTTGGTTGTAAAAGAGCTGAACCCCTATATAAATGAAGGATATGTACGAGCTTACTTCAGAGAATGGGGCACCGTCACAGCGTGCAAGGTAAACACTGGAAAAAAGCAAACCTTTTTTATTTAATATATATTTTGAATAAGATCTAAGAGATTTTGTCGCTTATTTATACAAATTCCCTCTATCTGCTGAATTGGATCCCAGGTTAAGAGGAGCCCCAACTCTGAAGAAGATAAGTCAGTGGCCTTTGTGAGGTTTTCTGCAGAGGATGAAGCAGACAGAGCAGAATGGGCCGGTCCTCACTACATTGGAGGCGATGTGGAAGTAAAACGAGTCGTTAGTCCAAAGGTGAGTTGTGACCTCTGTTGGAGCACAGCTGGTTTTATGCCTGTTCTCATAACGGACATAAAAAATAGAAAACTTGTAGAAAGAAATGTTAATTATTTGATTTAAAAAAAAAAATCTGTCTTTCAGATGGAGGAGGATTCAGATGAGGAGGTCACCGCGGCCGTTGCTATGCCCCGGCGGCGTCCAATGGGCTTGGGCTACATACTGGAGGATGCTCAGTGGTTAGATGATGAGTTGGGCGAGTAAACGAATACTGTGCCACTTTTTCTCCAAGTTTAAAATCATAAATGAAGGCTATGTGTTAATTAATTTAGGGATGGTAAACTAACGTGGCTGCAGTGAAATATATTAATAATATATTATTTTTTATATATTTCTGTTTGATTATCCTCCATTCTATCTAACAGTTAGTACAAATGTACGCATCATGTCACATTATATCAAAGATGGAGGTTTAATTATTATTTATTTTATTTCTATTGTCTGTACTGTGCCAAAGCATTGAAATAAAAAGTAAGTTAAAAACAAACAAGAAAATGTCATAAGAACACATATCCTATTTGTTTGCTGTGATACATATTTTATTGTGCTGATTGTATGCTGTATCTTATTTGTTAATTGTCTACCTTGGGTGAATAATAAAGTTGTATTCTATTCTATTATGTGTTGCTTAATGTTTGTCAAAGACATAAGGGTGAAAGAAATATAGCTTAGATGTCAACTTCCTTTGTGCAGCCACTGTTGGTGAATGCATATGTGAATATATGACACTCTAAAACGCTGTGAAAATAACCTAAATGATTGCCTCACATTATTGCTCTTAAGTTAATGGTATTGACAACTTCAGTTTTGTCTTTCCTTCCTCTAACACAAACTTTAACTACAAAGGACTATGGAAAATAAGAAAAATGGAAAATATTAAAATATAGTGTGTATGTAATGTGCAAAATTAGGTATTCACAAATGTAATAATTTGTTAATATAATGTGCATACATTTATTAGAAATAAATATGTAAATGTATATATATATACATATATATATATATATATATATATATATGTATATATATATATATATATATATATATGTATATATAGTTCTAATAAATGTATTTACATATATATATATAAAACATTTCTAATTGCCTTAAGTGATGTAACTATCACAAGATCTAAACAACTATTATTTAAAATTAAAAAAAACTGATGTAGTTTTAGTTTAGTTTAATTTTAAATAATAAATAATAATAATACCAATTTTTTTATTTTAGTTTTAAGTACTTGTTTACGTCTACGGAGGGCGGTGCGTATGACGTCAGAGATGAATGACCAATCCCTGCGCAGAGCGCGGAGTTCCTCTCACAGCGGAGAAAACATGGCGGAGAAAGACGCAGAAACTGGCTTCAAAAAGGTAAAAGAATATCTCTGCTGTGATTGTGGTTGTTTACACTTACTCGGTTTTCCCCGTGGTTAAATAAAAACGAATATTGCTTCTTCTTTGTCGCTGAATTACATCTTAGTTGCTCACATTATTGAGCATTCACGCAGATCCCTGTTCACAGAGGACAGAAAGTGTTGCTTTTTTGTCTGTCAGGCGATTAAACTTTAGACTTTGTTAAGATATTATTCAGTGAATTAACAAAATATGTATGCCGAATGAAAGAGCGGGTTATAATGATTTAAAATAAGTGCTTTGTAATCACTATCCCGGGATAACACTAGCGTTAGGCACTGTTGACCATTAAATTGACGTTTTTCCAAAGGCAGTTTGGTATGAGGAAGCTAGGTAGGAGAACACATCAGCAAGTTACAAAATGTTATATAATTATATATATATATATATATATTTCTAATAAATGTATTTACATTATATTAACAAATTATTACATTTGTGAATACCTCATTTTGCACATTACTTACACACTATATTTTAATATTTTCCATAGTCCTTTGTAGTTAATGTTTGTGTTAGAGGAAGGAAAACTAAAAACTAAAATTTGTATTATTATTATTTATTGTTTGAAATTAAACTAAACTAAAACTACATCAGTATTTTAATTTTAAAATTATAGTTGTTTAGATTTTGTGATAGTTACATCACTTTAGGCAATTATAAATATATATAAATATGTATATATATAAATATATATAAATAAATATATATAATATATATATATAAATAAATATATATATGTAAATATATATATATATATATATACACATATATGTGTGTATATATATATATATATATATATATAATATGTTATCTGGAAAACAAAGTGAAGGCTTTCGCAAATGTAGATAAGGAGAAGTATTTTTTTTTACACCTGTTTTGTGTTCATGTCTACACAAAAACTGCACTCTTCACTGAATGTGTAAACATTGTGTCATAGGTCATACAATGTACAATATAAGGTTCTCTATTCTCCTCATTTACAGGAGACAGTAAGCAAACTGTTGTCAAGTTTCTTCAAGGAGGACAAAACCAGACGTGAGTTGGATAAATAATTGTCTTGATATAAGTAACATCTCCAAAACTGTTTTATTTGTGACTCTGCAGCTCAACAAATCTCACTCTGTTTCAGTTAGTGGTGATGCTACACTGCTCATGGCAGAGATGCTAAAGATATTTGTCCAAGGTAAGGTCTTCTTCTGTTGGGTACAGCTGTACACGCAGATTGCTTAATGATGAAACCTTTAATGTGTAATCTCTTTTACAGAGGCTGCTGTGAGATCACAGAAACAAGCAGAGACTGAAGACTGCGACGAAGTAGACATCGAGCACTTTGAAAAGATCCTACCTCAGCTGGTGAGTAGCTCAACAAAAAATTGGGGTTTTAATGTGTCATTCAAGAGCCATAAATTATGCCATAAATGAATCATACGGCTGCTCCAGTGTCCTGTGTAATCTAGATTTGTTGCTTAGACAGATGGTCTTTTTCTTGTTTGGCTCCTGATTTCTGAATTGTTTCTGTGATGCACACACCCAGCCTGGGTCTTTCAGATTATACTGTTTTATTATGTGTGCAACTGGCATGCACTTTATTCATTATTTCACCTGCTGCCTGTATTACAGCTAATTTTAAGAGCAAGTATAAGGCCTTCCATGTGACCCACTATTGATTGTCAAACTTCTTCTTCTTGTATTTTAGTTAGTATTCTTCATATTGTTGATTAGGGCTGCAACTAACAATTCTTTTCATTGTCGATTAATCTGTTGATTATTTACTCGATTAATCGATTAGTTGTTTGGTCTATAAAATGTCAGAAAATGGTCAAAAAATGTCGATCAGTGTTTCCCAAAGCCCAAGATGACGTCCTCAAATGTCTTGTTTTGTCCACAACTCAAAGATATTCAGTTTACTGTCATAAAGGAGTAAAGAAACCAGAAAATATTCACATTTAAGAAGCTCGAAACAGAGAAATTTGGACTTTTTTTCCCTCAAAAATTACTCAAACTGATAAATCGCTTATCAGAGTAGTTAGCAATTAATTTAATAGTTGACAACTAATTGATTTATTGATTGATAGTTGCAGCTCTATTGTTGATAGTTTTGTTGATTTTAGTGTTTTAATCACTGTACAAATTCTACAATGTAAGCCATAACTCTTGTTCTTGGTGGATGTGGCGGCTCAAGCGTGTGAGAGATTCAGTGCCTACAGGTGTAGCTTTAAATAAATAAGTGAAGTTAAATCAATTTCCCTGAAATCCCATGCTGGACCGGCTCAAACTGCTCGTAGTTTGTTTGTTATATTAAATTCTGGTTGAACATATTGGGCAAAAAGTTTCATTTATCTCAGTCTTTCATCTCTCTTCCAATGCAGCTGATGGACTTCTAGCACGGTGTCGCCACAAGATGGAGCCAGAGTGTTTCCTGCCTGTGTGTTCCTGCTTAAATCCTTCAACTTCCAATTCCAACATGTTAATTTTTTCTGCACAAATACAATTTTCATAATCACTCAAGTCTGACATTACATTAAGATTTTTCATTCTGTATGTATTTGAGTCGTGTGATTTTTAAGTAGAAAGCAGCGGCGCTGTCCAAACGCCTCCATGCCACCACCAATAGAGCCCACCTGTGCTCCTCTGTGCAACAACAGGTGCTTCCAGCATGCTCCATGGTGCCCTTCATCAAAGCCTCCTGGAGCAGTTGGAAGCAATTAGAGTAATAAGGGGAGCAGCCAGTCCCTTAGATGATGACAAGTGCCAGGAAAAAAGGAGTACCCCCTCCGGCCACTTTGAAGTTCCCTTTTGCTGTCCTGCGATGTTTAGTTAGAGGTGGGGGGAAGGGCAAAGGGGACCTCTGGCACAGGGGGGAAAGTTGAATGGGAGTGTGCGTGCACGAACGTGTGCACGTGTTAGCCAAACACGGCCAGAGACCACACGCGTAGATATTCTGTTTGAAAGGAAACATAACAAAACACATTGGAACATGGTCCAAGAGGAGCAGGGTGTAATTCTGAAGGTAAATAAACAAAAAGAGGCGAGTAGTAGAGGTGCTTTCTCTCCTTTCACCACAGCAGTGGGGGGGAAGTCGGGCCTACAAGGGAGAGGGTAATGTGGGGTTTTCTAACCCTCAGTGCCTCAGATGGTTTTCCACCAGTGGTGTATTTGACCAACATGTCTTCGCTATGAGTCAGCATAGCTGTACAACACCTCACACTATTTATTTGTGTGGCTCTCGAGTGACTCACGATACGCTTACAAACGCTGCTCACATGCAGCTGGAAGCAACTTAAAGTCAGTCAGATGGGTGCTCGAGGACGCAGCACCTGGAATTTGACCCAGCACCTTTTTTTAGTAGGGCCCAGACTGGATTTGTGTTTCCCAGGAGAAACTTCCACAGCAGGCCTTCAAGGAGAAGGTGTGTTTGGTTGAGTGAAGTTTATTTTAATGATGCCACAAGGACGGGGTTAATAATTACAGTCACTCGCAGCAAGCAAGTCCTGTCCTCTAGTTTTGAGTAGTACAGTAAACTGCACATCCACCGCTTTGACAGCAAGATGAAATTATTTTACTACCAGATATGACGCCAAATAATCTTGCTGCACAAGTACAATACATCCTTATTTCCACAATAAGAAACACATTTGTAAAAGGTGCCTTTCTGGAGATTTATTACAGATGTAATGGATCTCCAACTTGCAGTTTAAATAAAAACAATTACTCTGTTGGATCTCTCGTCTCTCTCTTCTTTTTCCACAATATTGGAAGGTCCCTGTCCCGGTGAAGTAGTGCACTACTGTACAACTTTTCTCCTCATGCATCTTAGTGGAACAAATTACATCTGAAGGCAGTATTATTAAACATACGAAAGCAGTTAGGACAAGAATGGGGAGGGGCGTTGAAGAGAGTAATGAGTTAAAGCTTTTCTTGATCATACATTAAAGGCAAGGGAGTGTCGACAGCCAGTCCAGACGCTTTGGAGAAGCTCTGGAGTGAGAAGCGTTTCCCAGGAGAAACAGACTGATCTGTCTCCAGCCTTCTGGCTGGTCTGTTGGACAGCGCTGCTGCACGTGGGACAAGCTGCCCTCATCACATGAAGATATCAGCCTGATTGTAGCCATAAATATCAATACTGATTTTATAGAAGCACCAGAGACTGCCAGGATTATTCTTTATGATAAAATAAAAATACAGGCATTTATTAAATTCTGGGAATACCTGTCCTCTGTGGATTTACTATCCTCTTTTTATACAAATACAAATGGAGGCTGTGCCCGAGTCTTATAGGGCTGTGTGGTAACAGTAATCGTGATGCTTGTCTGGGGTGGAGTCGTCTGCATCGGTCTTGAGAGTCCCTGTTTGGATTATGTCAGATTTCACTCCTTAATTCCCGACTCACTAGTCTGTGGTTGTTTTCTTTTTCTGTTAGAATGACACAGCTTCTCGCATCTCTCCAACTTTCTGTCATCCCAAAGCTCCTTTCTTCTCGGGCCCAAACTAGAGTCCCGTCTGTGACAAGTCATCATAATACACCCATTTCCCTGACTGTTGGATTTTCTGAGATGGCTCTAACAACATGCAAGCAGCAGCGAAATCCAAAGTGTACGAGCGACGTCAAAGTTTATAGGCTTATGTGCCATATAAAACATTCACTTTGACAGTGAATGTGTAAATAAAAAAACATTTATTGTACCATATAAATCAAGTGTTTGCTCTTTTTATCTGACAGACCAGCAGTGGATGAAGTACCTGAAAGCCACACTTGAGTAAAAGTACAGATATCTTACCAGTAAATGACTTTAGTAGGAGTTAACGTCACCTATTACAACATTACTTGAGTCTTAAAGTGTCTAATATTTACTGTACTTAAGTATCAGAAGTAATTTTCTGATATTAAATGTACTCAAGTATTGAAAGTAAAAGTACAAGTAAATGCTGTTAATAAAAAAGCAAGCAATTCAGAATTTTGAGATTTGTACATTACACTTTGTACATTACACTTGAAGAAAAATGAGGTCTTCACCACTTAAAGGATTTAAAGACCAAAATCCAGTTTTTCCTTCCCTTGTAGTCGCAAGTGCGAGGGAAGTAGTGCCTGGACTTGAGCGGAAAACGAAACTTAACTACGGCTCTGAGAGCACTTTGTTTGCATTTTCCTATCACGTGAATGATGTAACTTGCAAGCTAGGGACCACTGATTCGCCAAAGCTGCTTGCTTGCAATAGTAACGAGTAACAAAGATGCTTAGGGGAAATGTATCGGAGTAAAGGTACACATTTTATTCAGGAAATGTAGTGGAGTAAAGGTGAAAGTTGACAGAAAAACTCACCCAAAAACTGTGGTGTACAGTAACGAAGTATATTTACTTCGTTATTGTACACCACAGTGACAGACCTTGTACTTTTTTTTTATTTATTTTTTTTAAATCTGGTTAAAACATTTGGTTGATAGTATTAAGACAATAAAATCTTCTGTCCTGCAAGCAAATTTATAATTCTTGCAAAGAAAGGAGACGACAGGAAGTCTTAATCCACAAAGAAGCTACAGGTGATATCTGCCATCAGTGCCATTTTTACCTCCAACATTTCCATTACACGTGTTTGTGAGTGTTTTATATAATAAATATGTGATGGCATGGCATCTGTTCTCGGATGTTTGTGTGCATGTATGTGCTCGCATGCATGTTGTGCTTGATCTGGGGCTGTGATGCATTAGTGCCGAGGAGACAAGAGGCCCTTGTGGCCCCCTCATGGGCACGGAGCTGTCTAACCATGGAGGAATGCTGCAGGGGGACACAGAGCGAGTGCATTCCTCTTAGATGCTCCACACGCAACACATGAAAAGTTACAAACATTTACAGCGCTGTCAAAAAAAAAAAAAAAGCACAAACAAAACATGGTCGCCGGGAGTTTGGTGCGCATGCGTTTGACGGGAACGCTCGCGTGCGTGGAGAGAATGCAAATACAGATGCAGCATCTCTGTTGACTGTGTGTTCTGCTGTGACATGCGGAGTTTCCTGGAGGCCCCGGGCCTCTCTGAGGGGCCTGAGGTCCTAAGGCTAAGCTTTGTTAAGGAGCCACGGGGCCCACGCCGGGGATGATTAGAACATACCTGGCAGTTTGAGCCACTTGGGCGCTCCGCTGGGATCACTCCTAACTGGTTGTGGCGCTTGGCTGTTAGTCTGAGGCTGGAGATGGTCTGCTGCTGTGCTCCGTGTATCGGCCGGGGCTTTGGTAGCCGCAGGGGGCGGAAAGGATTCTTCCGGAACCAGTGAGGTGGATGATAAGGTCAAAGACCTTGGCATGCAGCTGAAGAGGGGAAAAGGGAGCAAGAGAGATGTACAATTAGGCCCGCAGCTGGGTTATTTCTGGAGCCCCTACCTTAACTTCATTACCCTCCTCTTCCACCCCGACTACTCTCCGTCTCCACCTCCCTGCTCTGTGTGGTGGCCTACATGGTCCGGGCATAGGCAATAACAACAGAGTAATCCCCTTACATAACACCGCGCAAACTCAACGAAACAAGACCATTCAATTAATTTCGCGAGCGTCTAAAAATAAAGAAGCAGTTCGGCCAAGGTGACGTCAAAAGGGGTGTGTGTGTGGTGGGGGGAGGTGGGTCTCAAATGAGCCGCCGAGACCCGACTGGACCGGAGGTCAGCGAAGCACTCTATTTTTAGGCCCCATCAAAAGCAGAGGTATAAAATTAGTCCAGCGCTGACCCTCGCAAGATCTGTCAGTCACGCTTAGAGGAGCCGTGAACTTGAAGGTCACGCACTCGCAATGATGAAAGGGCCGATGTTTGATGATATTTAAAAAGGAGCAAGTAATGACCGAAATCTCTTTAGCTGGTGGCAGGTGGCACAGTGTGAGGTTGGCCTTTGTTAGACTTGTTAAAGGACTTCATCAGCAGACATGTGAAGCCCTCGGCGACGGGCTAATATTAACTGCAATAACACCGTTTGGACAAAAGCGGTGAACGGGGCCTGACTTTAATGTCAAATTTGAGCCATGTTGGAGAACAGACCATCAGGATTTTTTAGCATCAGATTGTCTCTCTCAGTGTATGTAGATTAAAAAAATGTCAAGCCTGAAGGAGGCCAGTGTAAACAAGAGTTAAGGGTACTGGGTCAAAACAAGTCCATCTTCCAAATTCCCTCCACAAGTCCAGAGGCCAGCGTGTTGACGGTCTGTCCTCACAGTGGTCGGGGGCACCGGAACTGTAAATTAGCCCTGGTGAGTCAACAGGACAGCTTTCATGTAGACAAGGGCTCATGTCAGATTGCAGGAGAGGTCAGGATGTAAGGGTCAGAGGTCAGGATGCAGTGTTGGTCCTCGTCTTTAACAGCTTCCTGTCTGCTGTGTTGTGCAAACCTGAGCGGTAATCCCTTGTGATACAGGTTCAAAGCAAAGGGGATTGCCTCGCTCTCTGGCACAGGTATGGGACTCATCACTCCACTTGTGCTCGGTCGGTCCACCACTTTGATCCAGACTGAAATATCTCACCAGCTAACGGATGGATTGACGTGACATTTGGTACAAATATTCATGTTGCTGAGAGGATGAATCCTACCAACTTTGGTGACACCCCCTCTCGCGCCATCACCTGGTCAAATATGTTATTTGTCTAATACTTTGGTTTATGACTAAATACCATAAACTAAACTGGAAAAACAAAGTTTGGAAACTTGTGTTTGGTTGATTATTTCTTTGTTGTTACAATGCTAATTGGCATTGTATTTCAATCATCCACCAAACAACTCAAAACAAGAGTCAATACCAACAGGAGAATACACTGTTTACCATTGACGGAGCATTTTGGCGAATTTTTCTTGGGCGCTACCCACATAATCAGCTGTGCTGCTCATCCCACAAATGCATGATCCTTACAAGTTGGACATCATTGCGAAGGTAAATAACCAAGCTTTCCAACGATGTAAAATACAATGCCAATTAGCATTGTAACAACAGAGAAATAATCGACCAAACACAAGTTTCCAAACTTTGTTTTTCCAGTATATATAAAAGAAGTGGACGTAGTCACTGTGACTTCCCCCAGTGGTTTATGAACTGCCATTTTGAAGCCTAGCGTTCGGCATTTTGGCTATCGCCATCTTGGTTTTTTGCAACCAGAAGTGACACGAGAAGGTGGAGCTAAGTACAACCGAACGCTGAATAATTTTGAATAATAATTTTTTGGGCGACAAAGTGTTACAATTAACTTTCATGAACTGAAAACACACTCTTAAAGGGTTAAAGTTGTAAGACAAAAACACAGACAACTCCCAGACAGGACAACGCCGTGGTAGTGACCTGTCAATCACAAGGTAGCCACGCCCTAAAGCATCCCCTGCTTTATGGTCTATTTGACTCTAAATGGGACCATAATTTACTAAATGAACATCATGCTGTATTGAAGAAGACTTGAAACGAGCGATTGAGTAGCGAATGTTTACTGAGGTAATATATCAAGTGAGAAGCTTTAACAATGTAATACAGGAAGACATGATTGATCAGATCAGGTAGTCTTTCTGGCCATAATCTAAAAAAAATCAGCTTGAAATATGTAAGATCTGTAGCAGCAAAGTTCACTATCACAATTTATCTGGCAGCGATTTATTTCAAATAAATCCTAAACCACAACCTTAGAGATTTCGAGGTCTGCCCTTAATAATTTATTTGATCTTTGACTTGAATGTTTCACTTAAAAATCTATTACAAGTTGCACCGATGCTCCTGACTCAGACTTTGAAGGCGCACCTGTTTCTGCACACATGTAGTTCTGTATTGCCGGAGGGAAGGTGAAACGTCAGGGTCAATAGGAGACTCAGCGGGGCGCTCCACTGCAAGGTGTCTCTTTTTCTGGAAGAGCCAATTCGGGCTCTTTTTGTTTCTCTGGCATGAAAACGGGGCGACCAGGAGAGGTGATTTACCAGCCTGTCTTGACATCAAACTTGGAAATAAACCAGAGCTGCTGGAAGCACGCTGGCCTGGAGGAGCAAGAAGGGGACGGAGTTAATGCAGTTTCACATCACACAAGTGGAGCTCGGATGATGTATGGTTACTGCTGCAGGGGACAGTTGGCTCTGAAATACGTCTGCAGATCACACGGTTTGATTTTTCCTCTTTCTAATAATCAAATACAGAAGAAGAGGGTACTGACACGAGATGATCTCTGACCTTTGAGGACACGTACGTTGCACAAACTCTCTCCCTTAAATGTTCTGCCTTCATCCGACAGAGAGAGAAGATGGCGATACTCGTTTCCAGACGTAAAATGTAAACCCCTCTCCAAAAACAGCAAAGGAACAGATCCCACTCACAATGAGCTGTAATTTAAAAAACGCCTCTCCTGGAAAAACAACAATAAATTTGAAGGGGCTTCAAAGGGGCCGCTGGCGCTCGTACTTTTCTGTACATAAAACAAAGCGCCGGTATGTTCTTAAACCACTCAATCGCTCACCCTGCGATGAAACACACTGAGACAGAGGCTGAGAGAGAGATGTAGCAGGCAAAGAAAAGAGAGACTCCTTTTGACTTAATGTGGGCTTTTATGGAGTCTGACTAAGGGACTGTTGGCTAAACAGTTAATCTCCTTTCTCTTTCACCTTTTTTTTTTCTCTTCGACTCTAAAGGTTTTCAGTCAGTCTTAATATGGTGATATCCAACAAAAGAGCAAAGTTTTCAACAGAGCTCCATGTTTCTCAGCATGGTCTTTTTAGGGTGCTAAATGCCCCCCCCAGGGTGTATAGGTGCCTAATTTGGGCTGCAAGCTAATCTTCTGTCATATATAAAAGCATCAGAATGACTCCCAGAGAGGAAGCAGGACCGTCTACTGCGACCAGATATCCTGTTGGATGTTGCATTGATACACTACACGGGCGGAGGAGCTTCATCAGTGGGAGGGCAATATCCTGCATCCTGATTCTGTCAAGAGGCAAAGCCGTGATATGTGTGAGCGCCCAAAGAGAAAAGGCCAGGTGTCCCCCTGGTTCCTTTCCCCCCCCAGCCAGCACTGATCCTGCTAACTAATAGCACCGGGGAGCTACCACCCCTGGCACTGAAACCAGGAGCACTGAGCTGTGGAGCTGCGTGGGAGTGAGGACTTACAATTGCTGCCTGACAGGAGACACAAATTTAGAAGAAAACAAGCAATTTAGTGTGGTATTTCAGTGCATGAGGTGTCCCAGATTACCAACGCTGATTATATCAACACTGCGTAGAGATCTAACCACATAACTACACAGTATAATCCACTGTCCCCTCCCGTTTGGCACCTGAATAAAAACTGAAATGCATAGCAGCGGCCGGAGTGACAATTCGACTGAAAATGTGCTTTCCATTAAGGTCTCTAAAGTGAGCTGCTGGTTTCTATTTTCCGGGCTGGATGAAGACCTTTCCAAAAGAGAAAAAAAAAATCAATTCAACAGAGACATGGTTCAGAGTGATGATATGAAATGTATCAACTACAAAAGAAACAATCCACCGAGCAAAGATTGATAGAAACAATGCCTTTGCTCAATCATCTGTGGAACGCACGTTTGTCAGAAACACTATGGGCTGCTAGTTGTTATTGACTGATGTATTGATTATTTTTTCAATTGATCAAATTCATTTTTTTAGTCGCCATAATTGCAGAGAAGCACATCACATGTTGACCCAAATCACTCATCAAAAAATTATTAAACTTTATGAGTGTATAACAAAACCAGAACATACAAAAATTTGCCAATACCACATATAAATTAACCCCTTGAGACCCTCAACCGCCTTTACTGTCTATCAGAGGCTCTAGTAGGTTCAGTTTTAGAGCTAGAGTGAAGGTACAGATATCATATCAAACTACAAAACCTGAGGAATTCTTTGGTACCAACCATGTCATGCTAGCTTGTCGGAAAGAAACGGCTTAGTAACGCTCCAAAGTTAGGCTAAATTTTAGCGAGGAAAAACAGTCATGGCGATTTTCAAAGCGGTCCCTTGACCTCTGATCTTAAAATATGTGAATGAAAATGGTTTCTTTGGGTACCCACTAGTCTCCCCTTTACAGACATGCCCACTTTATGATAATCACATGCAGTTTATTGAATGCAGTATTAATGTGTTATTTTCGCTTATTCTAAAAATCGTGTATTTGAATATTTCTGCATACTGTGGTCCCTAAACAGTCTTGAATTACATAAATTGGGTATCACTGTAAAGCTGAGACTTTTGTGGATCCAATGAGCCCAACTGTATTCATGTGTGATGATGTTAGTCCCCATAGTAACCATTTCATTGTAGTGAGACCATTTTTTAAAGATTTGACCTCACTGTATAAAATTACCTGTGATAACCTCTAAGATAATCACTGCCTCGTGAAACATTACAACCACAAACTAGAGATCTAGAGCATTCAGAGGATGGATGGCTTTCCTAGGTTTGGATTAAATTTAGGATTGAAAATATTTATTTATCAATTCTTGAGAGGTAAAAAATGGTTAAATTTAGCACCTTATTTGTGTAACAAATGGTATCAACCCAAAACTTGCTGCAACAACTTATGAGACATGATGAAGCATGGGAATCGCCATCATATACTTCCACTATAATGTTCTAAACCCTTATACACTTTCACAATTATTATTATTTAACTAATTTAATAATTCATGTTTATTTCTGATTCATGACTAGAACAACTTGACACACAGTGCTGAGCTGCATCTCAAATTAATCTTCAGGTTCCCAGCTTCCAGATGGTGTACACCACTTCTATGTGACATCTACTGCTGACCTGCTATCTCCCCCTAAAGACCCCCTGTACCCCCCTAAAAAAGACAAAAATGGGTCTATTGTGGGTCTCAGAGGGTTAATTAATTCTTTCTAACTATTAGCAATATTTAAAGTGTGTATTGTCTGTTTAAACCACTCTTGTGAGGGATAAATGAATCAAATACTAATTCAGTGTCAAATAGAGGTGTTTCAGGCCCAATAGTAGATACGTATCCACCCCACTGAGGTCATGGGAAAAGTTTACACACAGGCGTTTTTATGAATGGGTGTCCCAGGGTGTTGAGCTGCTGACCCAGGTGGAGAAAGCACCGAAAGGACAGACCATAACATGCACTGTAGCTTTTTGAGGTTATGAAACCTTGTATTTGCTGACGGCGGCCCTATCTCCTTCCTTCATCTTTCTTAGCTGAAGAAATATTGTCACAACAATACGAAAAGGAAGGTCAGATGCTCGGCAACAATGTAAAAACACCAGCCATCGGGGCAATTTTATTCTTTCGCTGCATCTCTGACGCTGGGAGGGGAAGCGGAGCTTGTTCATCCACAGCTGAGTAAACTACTTAAGTCCATCTTATATGGCTGCAGACATGATTTTTTGAAATGCAAAAACCTCAAAATGTGGTAATGATAGAGATAGACAAACATAGCCATGTTCGATTGCCAGACTTCCTTTTGTTATTTCACTGTGCGTTTGAAGTCTTGAGAGAGTGAGTGAAATCTTAGCAGACTCACTTTTCTGCACTTTCTCTGAATCAAAAAAAAACTGGCGATAAAATCTGCTGGACAGGATTCACAGAGGAGTACGCTTTCACAACACTATGCGGCTACTAAATACTACGCAGGCAGCCTTGTCTTTCCTTGAAATCTCTCATATTGTCCTCTCAGAGCAGCTGTGTTAAACCTGTCCGCAATAAGATAAGCTGTGGGTCTGTTTCCTGTGTTGCCTGTAAATATGGCCTAATCACTCTCCAGTGGAGCTGGTGGGACAGATGTTACAGTTGCATCCTTCCACCACCACCACGATGAAGTACATATTGATGGTTCACAGACTGTTTACACTGTCTTCATTCATCTGTGCTATGACCATTCCCAATTGGATCCATTTGCCAACCAGAGTCTGGTGGTTTACATAGCGGAGCCCCTCCGGCATGTGGAGCCCATGCTCTTTACCCTCTGCTTGTTTCGTGACTGCACACAAGCAAATAAATAAAAAAAAAAAGTGAAGATGTATGTCCACAAGTAATCCATAGCGGAGCGGGGCCTGGTGGGTACGGGATCTAAACAGACTCTGATGACTGTATATATGGAGTGAGTTCAACAAGTGACACAGAACGTTATGCTTTGATCTGCTAATTATAGTGGAAAATAACCTGGCAACGAGACTGCTGCGATTGGTTTGACTGCATTACCTGAATTTTCCACCTTGCAAACAACTAAAACTGTCCAAGACGCAAATGTGGAGGCCCAGCAGGTGAAGCTCTTTGTTCTAGCTGATTTTTCAATTAAAGTGTTTATAGGATCACAAACAAAACTACAACGATTCCTGAAAAAACATCCCTTGATAGTCTCAAGACATTAAAACTGCAATAACTTTTTTGGCCACTTGGGGGCAACAGAAACAAGTTGTGTTTCCATTCACATATTTTTAATGGCATTTGTATCGCATTAGAAAAGCTGTATGGAAACGGCAAAATTCAATAAAACTTCCTCAATTGCGAAAAAAAAGTTTTTACGCTCGCTCAAGGAGGAATGCTTGTCCTCTTGTCCGGATAACATGAAACATGGCCAATACTAGCTGACATAAAAGAAGAAAAGACTTGTTTTGTTTCCAGTTTGCAACCTCTACTTCTTCTACTCCGTTTACTGGTGGATTACAGACATGCATAGCCTATAGCGCCACCTACTGACCAGTTTAGAGTTTAATCGATCCAAACCAGTTGATAAAAACGGGCCTAATTCACAGCTTTTTTTTTGCAACATTTCAAAAGTTTGCTTGAAATTCGCTTGACAATTGAATGGAAACAAGACTACTGTGAGTTGATATTGCGAACTTGTTAGCAAACAGTTGTCTACTCACACATCCAGCAGTTACAGAGCAGCATTATCATTCATTTGGAGTTGCGTTTCTGGCTAGCAGGTGCAGTATAAGTCCAATATTCATTCTCTTTTAGCTCTGTTTTTGGTCTCTACCAACTCCTGAGAGTATAATTATCTTGCTTTTAAGCTGATAAATGCTCCACTATGTTTACCAGCTAATAATTAACTGTGTCTGTCTGCTATTTGGTGTTGAGCAGGTCAGCCTGGTCTCCTAAAAATTAATTTCCGTATAATGAAACTGAATTGTGAATTACATTTCGAGGGAAACATATTCTGTTGCAGATTACGGATTAAGCGCGTCACATAACATTGCATCGGAAAAGGGGCGAAAATAAGCGTGTCCCAGGTGTCATGTTTCCATCACTGCAAAGTCATTTGTCCCGGGTATGAATGCCGATTGTAACCTTTCCCACTAAAGACAAGAGCCAGATGTTAGTGGGTATTAGTGTCTTTTTTGTCCAGTGGGAAAGGGGCTTTATTGTAAAAATATTGATTATAGATGCTTCAACACTTATTTTGCGCGTTCAAATGCTGAATAAAGGTTACACGGGGTGACCTAGCTTACACAAAGTGTATCTTTCCTCCAATGGCAAAGAAAACGTTCAATTACTGTTTAACTGTCATTTTTATCTTACAAAGCCTTTGTGCTCCTCAAAGGCATTAATACCTGCACCTTGGTGATGCCTTTAATTGCCATTTAGCATTAAGCTGGCTGAACAATAAAGCCCAGGCTGAGGGGATGTTGTCAGGTTTAATGAGGCCCTCGGTGAAAGAGGGCTGCTGTGTCGGCACCACCAAAGGCTGCTCCCTGAATTCACCTCCAGTGGACCAGAGTGGTCCTGCGGGGATTTGATGGGCTGAGGGAGCACAGACTGTCTCTCCCCCACCGTGGGGGTGTGTGGGGGGGCTGCAGTAGCATCCCTCGCTGTGCATGGCTAGGCGGACAGAAAGCACAGAGGTTAGAACCGCCGTAAGGTGCCACAGAACAACGTGGCGTTGTGACACTGAAAAAGCCAGGCAGCGGTGATCAGAAGAAACGTTTAGTTGGTGGTTGTTCACATCACCTGACTGCAAAGAGTAAAATGAAGAATGAGAACATGCAGTGCCAGTAAAGGCATGAACAAGCACGGCCAGAAACAGACATATGGAGACAATGACATGTGGCACAAAGGGGAACAGAGCCGAAAAAGAAAAGCAATGACAACTGTGAACTCCTGGCCCATATTTAAGAGGGGTACATGGTTCACAGTTTCACATGGAGTCCTCCGCCTCCAAAACCCATTCCAGTTACTTTGATTCTTTATTCATCCACCCCCGCCCCCCTCCTAACCCCCACCACCACCACCCCATCCTTAAATCCAGCTGATGGAGGCTCTTTTGTCCACCAGCACCCAGGCAACAACATCAAAGGGCTGCTGGGTGTAAATGCAGAGTGCCTGAAAAACAAAACAAAACTGAAAAATAAAGAAGTCCCAGAGGGGACGGGAGATATTCACGACAACAGCACCCCGGAGAGGGAAGAGAAAAAAAGCCGCTATGTACAGCAGGAAATAAAGAAAGAAACACACCCTAACTGGTCGTTTGTCAGACATTCATCATCATTTACTGAATACACAAAGGTGTGGGTTGGGTCGTTCTCGGGTTTAAGACAACAATAAACAAATGAAAATAATGACTTTGCATGAGACCATTATGACACTTTCTTTGTGCTGGATCATCAAAGCCCATTAGGGGACAGTGAAAGGCCTTTCCACTGACGCTCATGACCACTTCCTCATTCACTGACAGCTGAATTGGAGGCTTGATGGATTGTTGTGCAAGACAATGTCATGCTTTTGGACTGAATGCTTCGCTTTGATCTCGCTGGATGCCCTTGAAGCTTCAACAGCGGCTGATGTGTTAACAACCGGTCTGGTTATTCTAGCTCTATCCTCCACCTACTGCCCTGCCGGTCGGAGCCGTGCGAGGGAAAAAGGGGACGGTGGGGAAGGGGAGATAAAAGCCTTTTGTCTCGGCCCCCATGTGGGACTCCCGTAGAGTCACGCTTGGCGTGGCGGCATGCCTCGTCTCGTACCCACAAAGTACCCGCCAGTGACACGCTGACTCCAGAGCCTGGCACCAGGTCTCCAGCCAGCCAGCGCAGCGCAAACCCTCTATTCAGCAGAATGTAGGAAACACAACTACATCGGGGCCCAAAGCTTATAATTAAAAGTCCTCAGCCTCAAAGAGCACAGCATCTCCATCGTAATGGTAGGCTTCCATCTGAGGCATCGGTTTAATACTTACTCTGCGTCCCATCAGATAGTGATGTGGACAGAGGAGGAAGAGAGACATTAGGACTACAAAGAACACATGTGTCCCATCCAGGATTAGAGGTTCACTCTTCCCTCAGTAGCCTAATTGCTGGATTGGCCAGATCAAAATCACTTCATTGAGATCAAGGCCGCTGTCTTCCTTCTTGTTTCACTACTCTGTTGCACAATAACTCAACAAAAGCAGCGACAAAGCAGGGGGGAGAAAGAAGAAAAAAAAGAGAGTCCAGAAGTCGCGGAGCGAAGATGACTGTAGTTCATGTTTAGAGAGCATGTTGTGTGATTAAGGGAAGGCCACATCAAACATTGTGGCTTAAGAAAACCACCAGTTGAAAAACAAGATACTTCTTCTGTGCAGAGCGGCGCAGACTGGAGATGCTGTTGTTCAGAAGGCGGGCCAGCCCAAACTAACCCGCCTGTCTGTCTCTGGAGACAAACAGGGAAACAAGAGACATCATAGAAGGAACTTGGAAGTCATTATGAGTAAGAGAGCAGGATGAGCTACAGACTTTAAATCAGAGTAGCAAAACACAACAGGTTATAAAGATGTTAACATGCAGGGAATTTGAAGGATTTCATTATACTATCTTAGAGTTTACTCTTAAAGGGATAGTTCGGGTGTTTTGAAGTGGGGTTGTATGTATCCATAGTCAGTGTATTACCTACAGTAGATGACGGTCGGCATGCCACCAGCTTGGAGAAGCAGACAGGAGTTTCCACACAGAACCAAAGCAATGCACTGCTGTGGACGGGGCCGGCAGCAAAACGTATTTTAACCTCCTAAAAGAAAGGCCCACCTAAAAAAATCAATATCAGTTTAAGTGTACGTTATATTTCGAATATTTTCCTTTTCCGACGGGAAACTGAAGCCGTTGTATCCATCTATGCTCTCGCACACCTGTAATTTTTCTAACCAAAGTCACACAATAACACAAACTTATGGTACAGTACGTGTCCAAAGGGGCATTTTTTATCGTGAGGGATCACCTCGCTCCCAGCATTGAACGCTTTGATGGGCTGCCACTAGACACAAGGCACCTGATTGAAAAACACTTTCCCTCGTAGGCTGCTGCTCCCAGCTTTCAAACCAGAAGCAACATGGCGCCTCGTTTCAAAACTTTCTTCTCTTATATCACGAAAATAGTTCATCAAAATGTGTTTCTGCAAAAAACATTTTATGGGAGAAATAAGACATGCAGTTGCTGAATCTGTCTTTAATTTGGATCGACAACGCTTAGTTTAAAAGTTTCTAGGGAGTTTCCAGAGGTGGCGCGTCGCGTCGGACGCCCGTGATTTGCATAAAGTAGCCTAGACCTCAAATTTACGTGACGGTCTGTCTCTCGAATCGCGCCACCACGCTACCAGAATGCATTGCACGGCTGCTTACATAGACAATAAATCGAAAGCGTGGAAAGGACAAAGGCTGTGGACGTGTACCATAACTGATCGAGGCAGCAGCAGACCAGCAACTCCCGTGTTCTGCGAGGTAAAATTACTGTTTTTTTCTAATGGAGTCTGGTTGCTTTGGTGAGAGCATAGATAACAGTTCCTCGTTGCAAAACATAGACTGTATAACTCTCTGCCGGCAAGGTAAACTGGCAACAATATTCTAAATGTAGCATACACTTAAACTGATATTGATTCTTTTAGGTGGGCCTTTCTTTAAGGTGGCTAAAATATGTTTTGCTGCCGGCCCCGTCCACAGCAGTGCATTGCTTTGGTTCAGTGCGGGAACTCCTGTCTGTTTCTCCAAACTGGGGGTGTGCCGACCGTCATCTACTGTAGGTAATACACTGACTATGGATAAGTACCTCATACAGCCCCACTTCAAAACACCCGAACTATCCCTTTAATATACAATTTACTCTCCATAACCTGTAAACTTTATGGGCACGTATGGATACATTAGTTATTCCAGATGTATCACTATGAACTATTCAAACTCATGAAAGTTGAAACCCATCACCTTTAACCATCACCCACTTCTGCTGCTTTTAGAAAAGGGACATGTATTGATAAGAAATTCTACTAGAAAAGGTTGAAAAGACATTATTTTGCATAAAATAGGTGTATGAATGTGA